>PVKB01001584.1:0-291430 GCA_004027205.1 Ctenodactylus gundi
AAATAAGTTACTGTAACAGCAAAAATCCTGAGCTCATCAAGCAGGAAATGAATGGGACAGTTTGATTGGCTGTGCTTGTCAATGCATCATGTATATCAACATTCTATGTGTACATTTTAAATATACACAATACACAGGGAAGTAAAGCAGGGCTGTGGCATCTGTAGGTAATGATGACATTTCCTTTGCCTGAAAACCAATGAAAAAAAATTCAACTCTGACATTAAAATAAAACACAAGGATAAAGCAACATGAAGTTTACATTTCAATGATAGAATATATTGGATATTTATCAAAATAATCTGGGTGTAGTTCTTGGAAAAGATTTAGGAAAATACTGTCTTGTCTATGGCTTGTTAAAGATGGATGTTTTATGTTTCATAGAACTGCATAATATAATGTTAAAAGTTAGAAAAAACATAGATCAATATGTAATTGAAAACTCTGATGAGTTCACTAGCAACCAAATAGTTATTCTGTCCTAACACTGTAGTTCAATTCAGCAAATGCATGAATTTCTCTTCTCCAACTAAAATGCAATTAACATCCATGAAATTATACAATTTTCCATTTGCCTTTGCCACCTATAATAATTGTGGCTAACAGCCACCTAAATTATTCATTTTATGTGGTGAACAAGTGATTATTCTTAAAACAGATTCTGCACTCTTTTAAATTGCCTTTTTTCATTCTCCAGTTGGCCCAGACCATTACTGAGTTAAATGCTTCTTAATGAAGAATACTGCCTCACTGAGCTTTGCTTTGTCTGCAAAACAGACAAATAATTTGAGATTCCTGAAGTCTGAAACTGCATCACAGTGACATGGTCAAGGGCTAGAAATTTGTATTCCTCACTTCTTAACAACTGGACATTTTCGGAAGTTCCTTTTTTTAAAGAAGCACTATTTTCTTGGAGGACATATTTTAAATCTGTAGACTTCAATAAAATAAATTGCTTGCTAACTATCTTAAGGAAAAGAGGTGTATCAGTTAAGACAGAAACTATTTATTTATTTATTTATTTAATTCAGACAGAGACTTGCTCTGTAGCTCAGGCTGGTCCTAAACTCACTATGGAGCCCCACACTAGTTTTAGACTCATGATAATTCTCCTGCCTCAGCCTCCTGAGTGCTGGGATTACAGGTGTGTGATACCATGCCCTGGCTTTATGCCGTACGGGGGAGGAGAATTAAAGGTCTTGAGCTTGCAGGGCACACACTTTAACCACTGTGATATTCCTCCAGCCCCTTATAAACAGGAACTATAATATGAATAAAATCATGCTGTTTGAAAAAAGAGGAAAGACGTAACTTGTATTTCTGCATTCTTCCCACAAAATTTTCACCCCAGACCAACCTGAACAGAGAAAGCTTCTAAGTATCTGCTGGGGGCAAGGGATTAGCAGGGTTATACTTTCCTGATGGTGAGGTCACTGTTGAAAGACAGTACTTTCTTCCATTCTTTTCGTCTTCTCCTTCCTTGTGTACATTTTCATACTTAGTCAAGGTAAGTTTAGCTATATATTTGAATATTTTGCATGCTCTTTTGTTTGGTTTCCTGTTAATAAGAGGTAGAAAATAAAGCCAATGTTTAAGAAATCAGGGAGACCAGGGTAAGGTGATGTACGCTAGTAATATTCAACTCCAGAATGTCATATAGGGATATAATGACGTGGTCTCAAAATAATTTTTTTTAAAGTGCATCTCACTGAAAAAGCTTTGATATTATCCTTATTATAGATAAAAGAGAAAAAGAAAAAAGGTAAGACAAGAAAGCTTTCTCTTTGCTGAAACACAATACCTGACACTCACAAATTTAGAGATTCAATTTGCCACATGATTTTAGGGGATTTAACTACAAAGGAGAAACTTCATGGCAGGAGGGCAGGGTGGAGCAGAAATGCTTTGTTGACAGTGGTCAGCGAGCACAGAGAAAAAGTAATGCCAGAGACGAAGGAGGCAGGCATCATACAGAACACCCAAGGGTATGTCTCCATGACCCACCCAGCGTGCAGAAAGGTGAGCTTTACTAATCTCTTGGGCACCTCTTTAGCCAATCAAGTAGACATGATTGAGGTTAATTCATCACGTCTTACCCCTTGTCAAATTGTGACCTAACCAAATCTCCTTAAACCAATATATAGTCTTCAAATAAAGACAATAAAAAATTCATAATTCCACTTTCCATGATACAATTGTACTATGTATAACCAAGAAGATAAGAAAACCTTTCCTAAAGTCTCAGAAGTACCAGCACTTTTCAAAAGTCAAGGGAAACTTTATACTGAGACTCATAACAAACTCTTAGCTATGAAAATTTGTAAAAATCAAGACCAAATTACATAACCCTAAAGTATAATAGCACAGAGTGAGCATTCCTGATTCAACAGGGAGGAAGAAGAAGATAGAAAAAAACTGGACCATAGCAAGACCAGAACACAGTATAAAAATGGTCATTTCTCTATAGCTTCGTATCCAACATCTAGAGCATATATAAGGTGATGAAATGTGAGTTGCATAGATCTTGGGCAGCCTCACCTGGGTAGTCTTGCTGGTTACAGCCCTTACAGCCTTTCTCTTAGGCTGAGTCTACTCACAGCCTGCAGCCTTCTGGAGCAGATGTTCTGTGTTCCTGGTATCTCCAACTTTTCTGGGGTATGCAATAAACAATAAACATTCGATCTCCAAACTTCATGTATTGCCTTAGTGGAGGCTCCTTGCTCGGCCTCCCAGGCCTTTCTTTGAAATCTGGGTGGGACCCTCCATAATGGAAACCTTCGTGTTTTGCATGCTGGTACTGTCATTATTACTTGGGTGATGTCAAGTTCTGCTGCCGGTATGAGCAGTATCCCGGCTCTTGGACCATATCTACATTGGCTTCTGAGTGCCTGTGTGACTTCTTAAGCAGAAGTCCTAGGGAGCTTATTCTTAAAAGAAAATTCTATACTTCATCTCTGAGCTTGGATATTTCTAAAAGTCCTCACAAAGTATTATTTTTTGTCACTTTACAAAGTACTTGGTCAATTTTCTTTATTTAATAGTGCAAACTCTTCAGTAACAACATCTGCCTTGATCTAAATGTTACACATGGTCCCCATTGGGCAAATATTTAAGATATATATATTACTATGGTGTTTTTCATCCAATTCTCACTTGAGATCTGGCTAAACACAGCCATAAGTACTAATGCTGCAGCCTGAATGTTGAACAATCTTAAATTTCCTTTAACATATTATTCAACCTGCTACCTTTAAGTTCAACTATACACAAAGACTTAGGAAATAGGAAAGAGAAGACAAGTTCTTTGTTAGAATGTAAAATGTATGGCCTCTAACTAACCCTTGCCAAAGAGTCCTCATCTTGAAAGACTCCCAAGCCTGGCCTTTGCTTTCCACATTCTCATCAGCATTCAAATCTTCTCGGGTCCCACCAGAATCCTCATAAAGCTCTGTTGATAACATTCCAAGGTTTCTCCTGACACTTGTCAAAGCCTTTTCAAGACTTTTCATAAGTCATTTCCTAATATTTTAAAGCACAAGGTCAGATAATAATCACCATATCAACTTTGCTCCTCTTGGTACTAATTTTCTATATTAGATAGCATTCTTCTTACTAAAAAAACAATATTACACACTAACAATTTAGACAAAGAGCAGGTTGATTTGGCTCATGATTCCAGGGGAGTCAGTATGTGGTCAGCTGATTCCATGGCAAAAGCATCATGGAGGGGCAGTGTGGAGAAAGTTTGTTTGTTTGTTTGTTTGTTTGTTTGTTTGTTTGTTTGTTTTGTGAGTGAAAAGCAGAACATCAAACAGTGCCGGAGAAGAAGCAGCAGGGGCCATATTGTACCCAATGTCATTTCCCCACGACCCACCCAGATGCGTACAAAAATAAGCTTGTGAATCACCTGTGTATTTCTTAAGCCAATCATGTTTACAGAGTCCAGAGGCTTTCCCCTTAAACCATGCACTGCATTGCAGGCTAAACTGGACCTTTTGCTATAGTGAGGACTTACTCCATTTCCTAACAATATATAAATTAAATTGGCATATTAGATCTTTCATACAGCTTTCCTGCCATTATATGCGTTTATGTGTGTCATTAGGAGGGCCAAAATAGGTGATATGGCCCTTGTATCTCGGGTCTACATAGCATTAAAACTACCACAAGAAAATTGCATTAACAGCTTTTTTATATGCAATCAGAAATGGCATCCATTAACACTATTTTTTCATTTAATCACTGGTTTATGCAATACCATTAGAATATTTTGTTTCAGAAATATTTGTAAGTATATATGCCCAAACGAAGGGTTATGTAGTCAGTTGGTGCAAACTACCAAATTAAAACTTCAAAGAGGCAAACCCCAGGAGTTCTTATTTTTATTTTTCCTGTGTTTGCTTGAGCGTACAGGTGACACAGTACATCTCTAAGATACAGAAATCTCTACTACTTTGCTTTCTTCCGGTGCCAGCAATTGATTCTGCAGCCAGCAGGATCATCATGCCCAGCTGTGCCTGTTTCATTTCTTTCTCTTGACTTTACTTGGTAGTTACTTAGAAAGCAATCACATAACCCCAACTGTGCCAAAATTGTAGTTTTCTAAATGTCTCTGCTACCTACTTCCAAACTTTCAAGACTTTCTGACTATTCTTATAATCAAGAATTAAATTGTGCTTAATCAAGTAGTCACTAATTTAGCTAATCTGTTCCAAGACAGTGCCACATATTAAATTATGTGGCAAATCAAAAAAGTAGTTATTTAAATGCAAAACCTTTCACTGTAGTGCTAAAATAAATGTTCTTGTGTTATTTAAATATAAAATGAAATTGAACGAATACATAGGCATTATCGTGAGCTGATGAATGTAATAAATTAGCATATTTCAAGGTTATATTTTTAAACAATTTTTTCTTTATACAGATGTAATGAAATTAAACTTTCTTTATGATAATAGAGATTATCAATTATAAAGCTCGTAATAAAACTTGTTATTCCTAATTGTTACCTAGTTAACCAATTTCTCAGAAAACATAATTCTTTTAAATAAGAACTTACTAAACAGACAATAGCACCGAAATTTTTGAAATGGCAGAATTACAGAGAGGGGGATTAAGATTTTTTTGAATTATGTAAAGATGTTTTGAAATAATAGTAAGATAGCAATTTTCAAATCAGATGTTATATTTCTCAGACACACTGAAGCCATGCGTAAGTGAAGACCTTGGTAGAAGGCATAGAAGCAGGACAAAGCTTGTGACAGCTGGGGATTCCCATGCACAAATATGACACCAAGGAAGGGTTTAAATACACTGCAATATATGATTAAAATTCATGGTTTTTTAACGTTTCTTCTAATTTAAAAATCCAAAAAGTTGCATTACATAATTGTAGTATATCCAGCTTTTTTTTTCAAGTGACAAAATAGTGTGGTTTTATTTTGGAAGAGGAGATGGGCATAAACTTCCAGCAAGCAGAAGTCATCCTGAGAGAGGCTGTCTTTCAACTTTCACATGACAAAAAAAAAAAAAAAAAAGAATGAAAACTCTTACGTAGATCAATTATTTTGGGCAGAATTAAATTTATCCTTCAAGGAATTACATCTGAGAATGTTATGTAGACATTAAATGTATTGGCAAATTATTTACTCATCCATTCCTCATTTAAAATCTCTGAAGGTTTTTCTGTGGTCCACCAATTAAATACGGATGTTTCAGCATGCTCTTTCCTGGTATCTATCAAATGAATCCAGCCTCACTTAGATCCTTACACGCGTCTCCTGTTCCCTGCTCACTGTGCTGCTGCCTCTCTTCAGTTTACAATGAGTTTACTTTTCATTGGATTTCAAGGCCCATGGAAAATACCCTTTTGTACAGAAAATTTGTTTTGTTACTTGATCCCATAATTAGAATTTACCTTTTCTTTTTCTGATGAACCTTCTTGACTCAGGTTGCATAATGATCACAGAACTGTGTGGCATTCTGTAGACAAAACATCTCTATCCTTAGCCCCATTGTACTGCAGAGCGTGCTCATTGTTTTTTTTTTTTTAATATCAGAATGCTTTTAGTGTCACTGGTATAATAAAAAGTCAGAAAATAATGTGTACTGTGTTCATAGACAAGGACTGGCACTTGTTTTTATTACTGGAAAAATTTTGAGTTATTTTTAACACTGCCAGTGTTTCGTTGGTTTATTTAAAGCAGCTGGCATATTGGAGCTTCAAGAACTAATGCATTTTCCAAGAACTCTCTTAAAAAGAAAAGATATTTTATGTATGTTCCTGGTATTCCATTCAACTACCTATTAATGGGCTCACATGGTCAGCAGGGAAACATGTTTGCTGTCTTCAAAACATTAAGCTATAGGGTTTTTTTAAAGTTTGTTATAAACATTTATTAAATTGTTAAAGAAATACCCTCGGTTGTAACATCTAAAAAATTCTTCATGTTCATTTTTCCTAGCCTTATTGAAACCAGCTTTATGAAAGATAGGTTACTTTAGCAGTTTATCTCCTCTGTCATGATGTAGTTGTTACCAGCTCCAGGAGGACCCTCAGATCAGACGAATTTCTTTTGGTCTACTATATTTCCATCTGTGCTCTTCGCAAATTTTTGAATCATACAAATTTTTGAATCATCTACCGAGACTGTACGTGAGTCATGCTACTCTTCTGTTCAAAAACCTCTCTTGACTTCTCCTGATTTTGAATAAAATTCTAGTTTCTTAGCAAAGATAAGAAAAATCTCCATCATCCAAATCCAGCCTGTCACTCATCAATTTTTTCTACAGTCTCATGTTGAATGAACTCATTTCCTTATCTAAAATATATTGAAACTGTAGAGTCAGGTTTGTGTGCAAGAAATGGAAAACAATCTAGATTTTTCCGCACAGAAAATGAACTGGCTACAACATGATAGAAGTTCTGAAAGCTGAGAAGCAGATTTGACTGGGCGGGTCATGAGCTAGCCTGGATCTCAGCTGCACATACTATGGGAATCAGGCACGGGCTAATTCTTGAGCTGGCTGGCAACTGTTGCAGTTGTCAGTCTTCTTTTCCGGACCCTCCGTAAGAATGGATTTCTGTATGTGTTTCCAAGATATTACCGATCAGCTGAGCGTTCTTGTCCATTTCAAATAGAGATCACAAATTATACAAGTATTGCTCTTTTAGTGCTTACGGACTTGAAATTTGAGTGTCGGTAGCAGAACAGTGCACGTGCGAAGCTACAGCAATGGTGGGAACATGCGGGTGTTGGATGATATTAGGCAGAGGAGGAGACCTTGGCAGATTTGACCAAAAAGAGAGGCGGAGTGATCCAGAGAGCTATAGGGTAGATTCATCTGTGCTGGGTCTGAGACCGAAGCTTTGTTGCGGCCAAAGCAAATACACCCCTGAGCAGCTTTTCATTGACTGACAGAGCCAAATGCAGTTAGGGCGGCTGGAGAGCGAAAATACATTTTGGGGAATGTGGGCCCTTTCAGGCTTCCAGTTAAAGCCCCTGATGATAAACAAGCGATTCACTAGGGCAGCCTGTGGTTTTGCAATCGCCATACGGGTTAATCTCAGAGTCGAAAGCCATTTCCAAAGCTATTCCTAACTCAAAAAAACTGAAAAAAAAAATGGTCAATAAGGGAGAAAATTAGAAAAATGACATTAGAAAAATGACAAAAATTGAGCTGAAACTTTGGAGCTGCTTCCCAGTTCCTTTTCAGTTATTCATTTCAGCATCCCTTTGGGGGAACTCTTTCCCCTTTGAGGAGAGGAACTGTCTCTGGAAATCAGTGGATGCCTGTCTTGAAAGGATTCCGTTTTATTTAGAGTTTCTTCCTTTTACGTGGGCATTTGTGAGGTTCTTTACACACGTCTCCAAGAATTTCAGAATTTAGAAGGAAAGTGAGGGAATCCATGACAGAGTAAGTTACTTAAGAAAAAGGATTTAAAAAGAATGAAAAAGAAACAATTCAAATATCTAAATAATTGAATTTATCTTAAAATATTTTCTTTCCTAATGATGATGCCTTTAAATCTCAATAAAGTAGGGACTTTTCTCGTACCTTAAACTTAAAAACGTCCAATCCTACCTCAGGTTGTTTTCAAGGTTTTTTTTTTCTGTGAAATCCTATGTATTGTGTTAATTTTAAGTTATATGACAGTAGAACCTTTAAAAATCTATTGTAGCTATGAATTTTTCAAAATTATGGAAAGTAGTTTAAATGTAAAAAGGTTATTCTAAAATTTATATGTATATATGTTGATAAAAATAATGTACATTATTCAATGGTCTAGAGTAGATTTGGCAAGAACTCAAGTTATTCAAAGGGAAAAGCAGTACTATTTCACACTGTGAACAATCATTGGTACAATGTGTACTTTTTTCCTTTAATAATTGCATGTTCTTTTTTGTCACATCTGTGCACGACCAAATAATTAAAGCACATTAGCGGCATTGTGGAAAGGACATTTGGTTTTAATTAACTTTAGACAATATGAAAGGCAATTTTCTTTATATTGCTGCTCATTATTTTATGCACAAATACACAGTCTACGCCCAGGAAAGCAGATCCTTGAGGCACAACCTCCCAAACTGGAGTTATTTGGATCTATCTAAAAACATATCAAAAGTTTTGTACAGAATCCTCTCTTTCCTTAGATAACTTAGGTAGCTGTATGACATTTTAATGTTGAGAAGTTATTAAAACAAATATAAGTTGTATATTTTAGTATTTACAGACTGAATTGCAAAATTCACCAAGTATTCTCATGGTAGGATCAAAAATCCAGAACGCAGTGGAGAGTAAAGTCTTGATGTACAATGTATTCATGACAAAATAGATTTTTAAAAAACCACAAGACTAATGCCTCTGACTTGCATAATAGATGTTGGTGAAAAATTAGTTTGTCTTATAATTGAGGAAATTATCAACCACATTTTTTTCGTGGAGGTGGGGATTCTCCGTAGACAGCCCTCGTGCTAAGCCAGCCTCCTCTGCTCCTCTGCCAGAAGGACATGGTTGTCCACGTGTATCAGACTTTGCAGCATGACAAACTCCTCCAAAATGTAGTAGCTAAAAATAACAATTAATTACTTAACTCATGGTCCTGAAAGTTGGCATTGAGTAGACTATGTGGACAAGTGCCTCTGCTCTCTGTGGACACTCCCCAGAGGACTCCAGAATAAGAATGCGAGTGACCCTGGACACGTGAGCCCCAGGAATCAGAATTGGCATACTGTAACTTGTTTAAAATTCTACCAGCCAGCTAAGTAAAATAGCCAAACCAAGAAAAATCAAGGTGTGCCACCATTTTCCAATCCACTATTGTCCGTGGTTATTAATCAAATATTACCAGGACTAATTTTCTCTCCTGTTTTCACTTTATGAATATGTGTGATATGTATACAAATGCATAATACTATGCATCTATATTACAGATAGATGATTTATAGACACGTTTATGCATACCTTTATACAGAAAGTCATTGAAAAATAAACAAATATTTATAAATTATCCATTTAATTTCCATATATAATGATAAGTATATTCTTTAAATTTCAACATGTCCATAAATTCAGGTAATTCATTTTACTTTCTCTTATAGTTTGGCATATTGTTATTTAAAATTCATTATTTATAAGCATATGCTTAGTAAGAGAATTCAACTATTGCAAAACATTCAAAATAGAAACTAGTATATTTTTAAAATTGACAATCATTACAATAAAATATTCTGAAATAATGACTCAAAAGCATTAAAAGGTACAACCAAAGGATCATAAACTTATATGTACAAACTTATTTTCACGCTTTAAATATGTAACATTCAGCATCTAATTGAAAATAAAAAATGTATTTTTAAAGTACAGAGAAAAATAGTTGTAGCTAATAACAACACAATATACATAACATAATATTCTGAACTTATTCTTTGATGAAATATACCAAATTCCTAAATTTCTTTACGTGTGGGGGATATTAACTTTCTCATATTGACATCGGAGAGGAGCCCGATTTTCTATCACTAATTTACAGTTACACACATCTGATCATGCTTAAACTATAACCTACGTTCTTGAAACTAACAAAGGAGCCATAGTAGCTGAGGCTCTTCTGGCAAATATGATTAAATCCCTCTTCTGTCTCTTAAAACTGTTTTTTTTTAAATGACAAACTACTTTAGCTCTCTACTGTCCAATTTTCTTTCTGTGAAACGTGACCAAGAATAACACTTTTCTGGTTATAACTAAATGAAAAAGGGGATCTAGTATAAGCCTGATGAAGAGTGGGACCTCAATTCAGGGTAATGAAGCTTGCTTTCGATGAGCTCTCCTAACTTCTAGCCCATCAGTGCACGCAGATGTGTGCTATCAACAATTGTGGTAATTTTTTCTTAACTTTGCTGTGTTAAAACTTAGATTTAACAGTAACTTATCTCATGAGCTTGGCCTAGGGTTCAGTCCTACTATCCCTTGATGGTACTCTGGATGGGTTAGATAGGAGGATTGCAAGTTTAAGCCCATACTGGGTAGTATAGTGACTTAGCAAGACTCTGTCTCTAATTCAAAAATAAATATGGCCGAGATCTAACTCATTGTGAAAGCCCTGGGCTTGATCTCCATAAACACAGTAATAATAATAATAAACTACTTCATGGTTTATTACATAAATTTTAAGATAAAATAGCCATGGATTCACCTAGAATAACTTCTAATAAATGGCCAGTTTCCCTCCTGAAATCTTATGACTGAAATATAGTAGTAGACTATATTTGTAGGATATGTAATTTTGGCACACTCTGTAACATACACTATTAAATATCTTAGCACCACAAAAATAATGCGAGTCTAAAAATAGTGTAGTTGCTCAGAGCCACACATACTTATAATAGCCCAGTTAAACCTACTAAGGATAAACAATGAGGCACTATCACTTGAAAATTCATAACTTTTCTCCCTCTACAATTCTTTGTCTTAATTGCACACAGAAACGCGCGTGCACACACACTGTGTTTTGTCCTATAAGTCTCAGTTCCTTTACCTACAGATCTCCGTAGAGACTGAATGGTTTCACAACCTAAAGGAAGAAGTGAATTTGCCGTGCAGTACCCCGAGGAGATGTCTCTTTCCATATTTGTTGAGGGAACAGAAAAGATAGAGTGGAGAATCATTTATAAACATTTCTAAAAGTAGAAAAGAAGTTTACGCAGTGGCTGATTCAGATAACAGAGTGCACAGATGGTGATGACAAACAAAATCACAATCCAGGGTACATGCTTGCTAATCATTTGGGTATCACAAAGCAGGAGACCATGTGGCATAAAATCATAAGGCGGGGCAAATTTTAATGAATATTCTGACTATAGGCAGGTGGGTGTGGGGGCTCCTATACCAAGATGGCAGCACACATGGATTCACGTTATAGGAGGTCATAGTTGACACTGAACAGGAGCCTGGTCATCTCAGGAAATGAATGAACTCTTGCAGGTCCCCCACTACTAACATACACATGAACACAAACACATGCACACACATCACTCAATGAAATCATTTTTATTTAAAACAAACTTATAAACAGAACGATTTTACAGGTACCTCCTATAATCATTAATCTCTATTTTCTCCTGTTGATCCTTTTAAATCTACTATCATATGACAAAATGTGTGAATGGTGTCCTTGAGACTTTCTGAATTGAAACAACAATTACAATATTTACAAGGGCAAATGAGATTGGAACTACTGCCAATTGAAATGTGCATGTTATTTTTAAAGCAAAAAAAAAAAAAAATCTGGGATTTAAAATGCACTTCTAGACATTCAAGTTAATTTAGATCCCTTTGAATGTAAGCTCAGTTAAGCCCTTGAATTTCTTACGTGAGTTTGTTCTTCCTGTTTTTAGAAATTATTTATGCTTCCATTTTGTTTGATTAGTATTCAAATCTGTGAAAAATAATGCTGATATAACAATTTTTTCAAAAATCATTGTATTTTTAGTATAGATTTAAAACACATCACAATTACACTCAACTTGAGGAATTTGTTTACATACAAAGCAAGTCTTGATCATTTCTACTTCCCTCCACTTTCCCGCCCTGGAAGCTCCACCCTCCTGTCCGCTTTTCTGACCCACAAGATGTATATTCCTATTTTTTTTCTTGGCAGGAGTTTGTCTCCTTTCAGTCATGCTCATTTTTACAGTATTTAATTTTCTGTCAGGTTAATTTTTAAATAAGTCATGTTCGGTGAGCTATATAGAAAGTGATAGTGTTATAACTGAAGAAGGTCAATAAGGAAACCCTGAAGAGAATTCGATACCTGCTCATGTTCTGAGTACTCACATCCATATGCTAGGATTTATTTTCTGCAAAGGAATGATATATAGCTGGTCAATTGAAACCACAAAAGGTACACTTTTCCTTTACTTTCTAATTCTTAGCTGAATGTGATGCAGAACAACTTTTATTTTAACTGCCAGGAAAGAAGAAGAATGAAATTTAAAAATGTGACAGGTCATCTATTAATGGTTTATATTTATAGTCTAAATTGATCCTTAAAAAAGAAACCCGACCCAGTCAATGGCATCCCACCTTTCAGATGGTGAACTGGGACTTAGAAAACACAAGTGTGTGTTCAATAACATATTTATACTGTGAATACTAGAGTTGTTCCTAGCCTGAAGGATTACATTTACAATTACAGTTCTGACATGATGCAACTATTTTAAGTTAAATCTTACTATAGCAATTTGGGTTACTTGAAAATATTTTCAAAGTGTGGTGTTAGGGTTTGAACCTGGAATGTCCCCTAAACGCCTTATGTATTTTGGATATTATAAAATACTAAAGGAACCAGGTGCCATCAATTGGTGGAGCCTGGTCAGTAGGGTGAAATCATTCAGATTGACCAGGAAGGCGTGGATCTGGGGAGCCAGACTTGGAAGGGGCAGAAGACGGGGATTTGACTTGCAAAGGCTGACCACTGATGCAGGAGCTGGAATGATACAGGCTAGCTCTGCCCTTTCTTGACTTCCTGCCTGCCATGCTGAGAACAGCTTTTCTCCTTTTGGGCCTCTGCCATGTGCTTCCACCACTGCCAGCTACTCATGAAAGAAATGACACCCTCTGAAACTGAGAAGCAAATGAATCAACTTCCCTTAAATTGGGGGTGCTATGCTTTCTGTTCCAGCAACAAGAATGTAACTAAGAAACTGGTACCAAAAAAATGGGGTCTTGGCTGTGATGTTATCTGACAATGTGGTTTAGAAACCTTTGGAAAAGAGTTACAGAGAGAAGTTGGAAAATTTTGAAGATGCAGGCTAAAAAAGTCCTGCAGGCTATGCCAAGATTGACGAGAGATTCTGGTCTGAGCTCAGTGATGGCAGTACTGATTATGAAGACCAAGCTAGAGAGGTGTCAAATGAGAGGGAGCATTTTGTTGGCAATTGGTCTAGAAACCTTGCATGCTATGCTCTGGCAAAAAGCATGTCAGCGTTTTGCCTTGTCCTAAGACTTTGTCTGAAACTGAGATTAAGGTTGGAGGACTACTTAGTCTGGTGGAAGAAATTTCAAGTCAGTGCAATATTTAGGCTATCGTGTGGGTTCTACTGGCTTTTAGCCAGATCTACACTTAGAAGCAGAAGAAATTGGTAAAGAAAAAAAGAGGGAAAAAGGTTGCAGTATCATCAGACTGAAAGGGACCCTAAACATGGAGCAAAAGAGAACCCTCAAAGAGAAGCCAGGGAGGTTTCATCCAGAGGCAAAGCTGTAAGAGCAAGACCACCCAAGCCCTTTGGAGCTCTCTTCACTCTACAGTTTACCCCAAGTGCTGGAGCCACAGGATTTAACCCTTACTCTGCTGAGTTTAGAACATGTTTTGTTTTCTATTCTCCTATTCCTTTTGAAATAGAATGTTAACTCTGTGCTATTGCAGGTTGGAAGCGTTTAACTTTTTTTGTGATTTTCACAGGCGTTCATAGCTAAGAATTTGCCTTGGGTCTCAAAGGAAACATTAGAATTGAACTTTTTAGCAGTAGTAAAAAATGTTAAGAATTTGGCAACTCTTAGAGAAAGACTAAATGTATTTTACACAATTAAATGGACAGGGGTCTTTAGGGGAGCTAGAGCAGAATGTAACAATTTGGTTCTGAAATGTCCCCCAAATCTTCATGTATTTGGATGTTGTGGTTTACCCACTGATACAATGCATGTGGTGTTAGGAACTGGGGTCTTGCCAAAAGGCACCAACCAATGGGGCTGACTAGAAGAGAAGGGTCATTGGGAATGGCCTGGATTGATAGATGCTAACTCTGCCTTTTCTTGATCATTTGACTTCCTGTCTGCCATGTTGTGAGCAGCTTTTCTCCTGTTTCCACCTTTGCCAGCCACATGTGAATACGCTGAGACCTTCTGAAACTACGAGCTAAAATACAACTTTTCTTCTTTAAATTAAAGATGTGAGATATTCTGTCCCGACAAGGAGCAAGTAACTGAGGCATATGGCCGTAATAATCAGAAGTAAAATTCAAAGAACTTTTAGCAAGTCAATCAAAGAACTAGATAAACTTGTTCTAAGGCAGGATACTCTATTCTTTTTTAAGGTAGAAAAGTAAGAAAAAATAGTTTTAATTTTAAATCTTGTTTCCCTTATTTGCCATTGTGTGTAATAGAGAAAATACCGTTTCTCATGCTGAAGACAACAGAGATCCATCAGGTCAGGTGATTGAAGCCGGAGGCAAACACGGACAACTTTATTAGATTTTCAGAGCCTCCGTAGAAATTGTTCAACATCCCCAAGGTGACTGACATCGCCACAGACAGATAAAAGGGATGAAAATTTTTATTAGAAAGAAACTTTCCAAAGATGGGTATCTATTGCCAGGTTTAATTAATAATTAAACTTAGTAAAACTGAATTTCAAAGAGCTTAGTAGTTGGTGTAAATAATTTAGAGACTAAAAAATGAAAATTTGTTCTTTGTATTCTTTTAAGGATGTTTTATTTTGGTATAGGTGAGATTCTTCTCCATTTCATTAAAAAAGAAGGCTTAAAAATAAATAACTTTTTCCCCATTTTATTCATATGTATAAAAAAGAAATAACCCTTAGCAGGTCTTATGCTAGGAAGGCCCACAAAAAGAGAAAGTATGAAATTCAATTGAAAAATCCCGTTTCTTCTTCTAAATTGAATATATTTTCATTCTCTTTTCCTGTGAATAAGCATTGTCTACTCAAAGTGTGACTTGATCACTCATTAATTCAGTTCTGTGAAAGCATATTTTTGTTAGCAATCATAGTTGCTTATTTTTTGTGTAAGTTTTAAAGATAGTTTGCCCTTATCTGTAGTTAGCCTCATTTATGTCAAATCTTTGAAGAGATTTGGAAAATTGAGCTTAACTGATGTGCTCTAACATTATTTTTTGTTTATTGTAGTCTATTATTCATTTATGTATAATTTTATTTGTTCAGACATATTACAGATGAAGGAAAAGCAGGTAATATCTGGTCATTATGTGCCTTTTCTGTCACTAAGACAATGAACAAACTTTTAAAGCAGCTATTGACTTTTTCCAAATTTTTAAAACTTCAGTCAATTTTAATTTGCCTCTGTAATATCAGTTTTTTTCATTGTCTTTGGTTTACTTGTAAGTTCTTGTATTATTTTTTCTTTCTCATTTGCTTTTCTCTTTTCTTCTCTTCTCTTTTGTCATGTTGTTGTTGAGCCCAGGATTGACATGTTTTAGGCAAGTGCATGACCGTTCAAGTATATCCTCAGCCCTGCTTTCTTCTTTTTTAAATGTATACATGTCTTGGATGACAATTTTTGTAATGATAATTATAGGTGAACAACTTTTTTTCTAAAGTAATACGCAAGTGTCAATACCTTAAAAAAAAAAAAACTCCTTGAGTTTGAATAGAATCAGTACAATGTTGTGAATAAACGTTCCCTGATGTTTCTCAAGGGAATGAATTAATGGACTTTTCTTAGAGAGATAAGGGTTTTGGATACAATCTACAGAGGGTGAAACAGTAGAAGAGGGAAAAGATGGGAAGGAAGCTCGTGCTTTGATATTACTTAGAGTTCTACATCTTCCGATATGAAAGCTGACGTAGTCTATTAGCCACGTTCATAACCTTAGAGTTATCTGCTAGCCTTCTGCTATAATCATGTCCTTGGAATTATCGCTTCTAATACTATAATGATAGTTCATGGGACTTCAGAAATTTCTTCAAATAATAATTATGACAAACTAAGTCACAAGGAAATGGAGACTATGTAATTTAATGGATCAACGAGCACTGAACATAAAATCTATTTTTTGAAATTACCACCATGAAGGTTCTTTTAAAAAGTTTATGAATCCGTGTCTACATACATCTGGTGGAAAAATGAATGGTTTCTGCCACTCACATTTCTAAAACCTTGAACCTCTGGAAAATTTCCACATAGTTCTCCAGCCCCTACTAAATATATAATTTCTCTATTATGTCAGCGAGAATAAACGTTTTTTTTCCTCTACATTCTAATAGAGTGTTGTAAGTATTTAAGTTTGGACTTATGCCACTATGTCACTGTGATATATTTATTTATAAAATATCATTTTATCGGAAACTAACTTGAACTTGCTAAACTACACCTCAGTAAATTTTTCCGGGGTAAAGACCTACTCTTTTTTCTGTATTCATTTCATTTGCTAAACTTTGCTCCAAACAATGAAAATCCTTTATGATGTTTTCTTGAAGAATATATCATTGATGGTAGAAGTTCAATTAATATTTGTTGAATGACCTCTATATCTCTGATTTTGAGAAAAGTATTGCAGTGTAAGTTTTAGATACAAAAAAAGATATTTTTTCCTAAGATAATTTTTGGCCTGTCATTCACAATAGCGATTTGATATGTTTTGCTTCCCTTGAAACTTTGAGTTCTTTGAGTCCATGGAAGAGAACAATTTCCATGGATACTGAATTTTTTCTTCTTTCTTGCTGGCATCATTCAATGTTATTTGACTGGTTAAGATTCCCCGTCACTCAATGTTTCATGTAACCAGGAGTAGCTCATCAGCCATTATGGACAATGTTATATAGCAAGAATTGTTTTTTAGAGTTCAATAAGTCATTTTAAAAGAAAGCAAACAAGCTGACTTTGGATTTTGATCCTTGCAGTTAAAGACATTTGAGCATGAATTTAAAGTTTCAAAGTTTGCATCGTGAGTCCATCATACCAACTCCAAATTCATCTCAAACCCTATTTGATAAGCCAATGAATCCAAAGGACATTTTATACCTAATAAAAATGGACAGCAATATAGTAGGTTAAAGAAACAAAACAGTAAAAGCAAAGTAAAAATAGAAAAATAAAATTTTATTTAAACTAGTCTTTATCAGTAAAAGTATGTAGTAAATATTGCGTTTAGTTGCATGAGACATTACAGAATGTATTTTTTTTGTTTTCAAAACAATACTCTTTAAAATAATTGTGATTGATTTAGTACAGACAGTGTTAATGGAAACTGAATGTTTTCAACCATATTTTATGTTTGATAATGTTATCTGAAATAAAATTCACTGCCTACGAATATCGTTGATGCTGTTCCAAAATTCCATAGGATGTGTATAAGAAAACAACTTGTAATAAAAATACTTCATCTATTGAAATAGTGAAGTATGTCTAGCTAATATCAGAAAAGATAAATGAAGTAGTGACAAGAGACTATTTATCAGAAAAGAACCAATGAAGTACTAATGACCATATAAAATTAAATTGTGCAAAATATTGCTTACCAATGGAGAAGCTATTTTGATAACAGTGGGAGATTGAACAAATATAACACATGAGTGGATTTTCAAAGACCATGATAAGAAAAGAGGACACCAGACAGACAACATAGTATATGCCACTGACAATTAAAATGAAGAAATTCTCTTAAACATCTAAAAAGAGATTCTTTGTTATCATTACAGAAGCCTCTGGAACCAAATATACCTCTGAAACTTGATAAGAATATTAGACTTCGGTAACTCATGGAGAAGAACTAAATGCATTTTGCATGGGGAAAAGACATGAGTATTTTGGAGGCCAGGGGTGGAATATTGTGGTTTGGATATGGAATGTCCCCCAAAAGTGTCATGTATTTGAATATTATAGATTGTCTATGGAATCGTGTGTTGTTGGGAGATTGGGGCCTAGTCTGGAGGGCATGTTAATTGGATTATAGGCATGTAAATTAGATTATATGCCTGTAGTGGGGGCTTACCAAACATTCTACACCTGGATCCAGGAGGGGCTGGTCACTGTGATGAGACCTGAAAGGATATATAAGCTGCTTCCTGCCCTCTGGAAGGACTAGTCTCAACTCACTTTAACTCAGCTTCCTGTTTGTGATGTCATGAGAAGCTGCCTCCACCTCTGCCTCTGCCACTTACTTCCATTTTTGCCAGAGGCCTCTAAACGGACTGTGACTTTCTGACCTGTTAATCTAAAATAAACCTTTTCCCTCCTAAATTTGCAGATATCAGGTATCGTGTCACAGCAATGAAAAAGTAACTAAGGCAATATGCTTCTCCATTGCTTTGTCTTTTTATGTCTCTCCTGGGTCTGATTATGTTACCAAACAGCAGATGTGTGTATTCACTTACAAATCAGTCACATCAGCTTACTTACTCCACATCTAATTCATTTAACAATATTGAAGGAATCTGAAGTGTGTGACATCATTTCACGATGTTAGAGACATAAAAATATAAATGACGACATTCCTGTCTTCAAGTGTCTATTTGCAGACAAAATATTAGAAAAATTGTATTATTTAGGCTGCTGCCTGTTACACGAACATTTTCATCTTTCTCTAGATTTTTCCTTATATTGCTAGACAGTGTCAATTATAGTATAAGCTGCTACAAACTTTTCATGTTCAACCTGAGTTTGATGATCAACTTGTGCAGTTTGATAGCAAATGCACAGCACAGCTGACTTATGAATGTAATATTATCAGTCTTGTGTATCTGTCATTGCTAAGAGCTGTTAAGTTGTGAAAACACACATGCATATTTTGTATTCCCCACGCACAATACAGTACTCGACTGCCCAAATAAATGATTGATTACACACTATTAAAAGGTTTGAATTAAACACTTGTGGAAGAATTTTTATACAATATTTTCATGAAAATAATTTTTATATTACAATCATTTATATTTATATTACATCAAGTTTTATAAATGTCTTTATTTTGTGGATTAAAATTGGTGCATTGATTCTATCTTCCTTTTAAGAGTTGTGAAATTATACAGCAGAATTAATCTTGAGAAATTTTTAGTAGTACGATCATTGTACCAAATGAGATGAATCTGTGTTGATAACTATATAATTTCTACCAAGTAAAACTCCCTGCTTCATAGATAGCATAGTGACTGTCAGCTAAAAGTGAATAAAGTTCTTCTATTAACATTATCGATTTCCATTTTAAGAGGAACTCTTGGCAATCCTTAGAATAAAGCTCTTCAGATAAACAGCGGGCCAATCTGATTCTGGACTGGCTTGTACTAATAATATTCTCCCCATATTTTAAATCCCACTCATAACATCATTAAGTTGCTGGTTCAAATTTAACTTGTGATTATAATTTTTTTAGAGTAAATAGCTTATTTGGAAATGCGCTTCTCTAATTTTCTGTCAGTAAAAATAATAGAGGTACCTGAATGAAGTTTCTCAAGCAGCCCAAAGTGCTACTTGGTTAACTATTTGTAGAGTTCAGGAATAAAAAGCTGCCAGACTGACAAAATTAGTATCTGTGTGTCGTAAATATAGATCTAAAGAAGAGATTTGCATCTCAAGATTTAATTTTATCCACTTAGCGTAAATAATAAGCAAATAAAGTGATGCTGATTGAGCCTAGTATCCACTTTACTCCTCTCAAAAAGTTAGGCAAATGTATTCATGCTTTTAATCTAGCCTTTGAATATACTCATATATCTAAAAACCATTTGTGAAAAGAAATACCTAGATAGGGCACTGCTATGGAACTCATGTTGTTTTGACCTTGCTATATTTGAAAATCAATAGCTCTGTGGAAGATCTGTGAAGGAAGGTAATTTCAGCCCTTGAGAGAGTCATTTTCATGTGCTAAAAGGGTTCCAAGCCACCAGAGGAACACAGCTGTTCGCCATTTTCATTCACTTGTTGGGTACAGGGACTTTTGTCATCATCAGCCCCTTGAGAAAATCAATACCATTTCAAGAGCATGTCTGCAGGAGAGTTAAATTGCACATTAGGTTAAGAAGAAGAGCCAATGCAGACAGATTGTTTACCTGTCTAATTCCTTATAGAGCTCTGAACACAATGATACATCTAGCAAGAAACAGGGAATCCAATTAAGGTATAATTGAGTGTATTTTGCTGGCAAAAGAAATGATCAAATTAGGCGTCAAAGAGGCACAAATTTGTTCCTGTCTTGAGATTTTTTTTCACAAATAAAAGAAACAACAAATTTAGATGGATTTCATACCTGTTATTGAAATTAAAATATGTATAAATACATGTAGAGATCTTTTTCTCCCTTGCCTTTCCACTTACTTGATAAAAGCAACAGACTACTTCTGCCATTATTAGAAATAATACAAATTTAAGTATAATTCAAAGAGCCTCTGAGTTTCACATCCTTATCTTTATTTTATACCCAGAATATATATTAAGTTTTTGAAAAGTTGTGAACACATTTTTTTTATTCTTCTGGGTCACTAATTTATCAATCTCTTCTGTTATTAGGTTCTACTCTTGAATTGTGTAGAACAGTAATGATGCTTTTCTTTTTCACATATAATAAAATATAATGAGACATAATAGTATCTAGGAAAAACAAAGCTATGTAGGAAATGAGGGTAAAATTGCAAAATTTGTTGTCTGCATCATTTTAAAGAGGACTTTAGAACTTTCCTTTTGGATTAAGTGGGTAGGAGACACTCAATACTTTGCCCTTCCCCAAGGGCCAGTTGGTCCTCCTTTCCTTTTGGAGGGGTTCTAAGCGCGGATTGTGTTGTTGGGTAGGGCCATGTTCTTTATTTACACTTCAGGCTGTCAGGCTGAGATGTTTTGGATATGGTATTCTAGGCTAACATGTATCAATAGACAGATAACAGACATATATATATATATAAAACAGAGACATAAATGCTAGTTTATTTCAACTAACAAAATAAAACTCCATTGCAAACAGATTCTGAGGTGAGTGTAGGTGAGCTACTTGTATTTCACCATTCTCATAGAATAGACCTGGGATTTTTTTTTTGTTCTGATATTTCTGAAACATGATCAGTCTTCTTGTATCTGGAATTTTATATGTTGAGGAATTTTATAATGAAAATATGTCCATTACTATATCATCTCCACTAGAAAGCACAGCTAATAATGTGGACTAATCATCACATATGAATTGCTATCTTAAGGCATTACCTTGTTTTCTCATTTTATCAATTAATTATATAGATATAATTTTTAAATGCCAAAAGCAAAACTTAGAGGGTCTGAACAAGTAACAGTGTCAGAAATATAACCCAGGATTATCTGACAATAAAAAACTTTTGGTCACTGAACTACATGACTCATGTCTTATTGTAGTTGAGTTTTTAAGATTATGCATGAAGGGGAAAAATATTTCTTTTCGGACAAGCTGTCAAATTTATTAGAAGTGGGTTTTTATTCAGTATTTTTATTGCTTTAAAATTTGTTCTACAAACAACATAATATATGCAAGGTCACCAGTTGTGTATTCTAAGAAAAAGAATAAAATTGGTTGCTACTTAGAGAGTAAAATGTAATTCAGTTTTTCTGTTAAAATTATTTTGTTTCTTAAATGGATAACTTTATTAAGGATATGAAATATAAAATAGACTCATCCTCATAGAAAGTTGTCTTTTGTTCTTATTATGTTCACTCAGATATATTTCTAAATAATAGTTGGTTCTGAAACAATTCTCCAAAGCTATGACACTGAACTGACAAGCGCTCTGTCATTTTAGATTTTTCTGATGTCCTCTTTGCCCTGCCACCTTTCCTGTGTAGCTGCCTCATGGCCCAGGTGACTCACTCACTCTCTGTTGATAGCCTGACCCCAGACTATGGAAAATCTCCCTAGAGTCAGGCACAAGGCATCAATTAAATTTCAAATCATTTCGAGATTCTTGCCATGATTAGTTTATCATTATTTGATTCTGTAAATCTGCTGCTAATAGTTCTTTGCTCCTTATCTTTTGTTCTTGTGATCCTTCTGATTCTGTGGTTTTTTGTCTTTATAATTTCATAATGGGCATAAGTCCATTCTCAGCCAATGTCTATTAATAAAGGACTCCTAATTTTTCCTCAATAGGAACTGTAAGAAGTGCATCTCCTGTGTGATATTGTCTCAGCTATAACAGTTTAAAGCGATACTATTTACAATTCTCCATATGAATAAAATACTTGAAGTTTATGGTTTAAAAAATTACTTATTTTTGTTAGTGATCATGTCAGAATAAATGCTAGAATTTAGTTGTGAGTCTCCCCTTAGAAACTATCCCACTGTTTTTTGTTTGTTTGTTTGTTTGGTTTTTTTTTTTTTTTTTTTTTTGGTCTTGTCCTAGGAAGAACTTGAGTATTAGGCACTGTGATGTGAATATTCTGAGAAAATAATATCAAAAGAAGAATGGGATGTTTATTGCCAAGTCTTGACATAATGGTGAATTTGGAAACTTCTTTCTTCATGCTAATTCTAAATTCTTTTTTAAATCAGAGATCTTTTAGGTCCATGAGCTTCCATTTATGTGACTTGAGAGAAAAGGTAACTGGCCATTTTCCCAACTGAAAAGAGCAAAGCTCTGTGTTGAGGACGCAGCTCTGTGTGTCTCAGTTTTGTCACTTTGTCAGCTGTGATTTTGTTTTGTTTTATTTTTTTCATTTCCTCACCATTAAACTCGTGATTATAGCATCTTTATTGTAGGAGTTTTGAAAGACCTAGATCAGAAAACTAGCATCACTAATAGAGCACTTGTGCCTAGTATATGCTTTTTCATAGATTCTCTTATTTTCATAATCACTTCATTTAGTAAGTCGTATTGTAAGCTAGATTATATTTTAAAAAGAAATTAAAGATCAGAGTTATTTACTCAGGGTCATATGGCAAGAGGAAGTAAGATTTAAACTCCAGTCTATGAAACTCTCACACAGGTTCCTTATTGCAAGGCAGTACTATGCGCGTAGCTTGGTACACAGCTTTCAGGTGACAGCTTTTGTTCAGCCCCAAAAGCAAATGCTGGTTTCATCAACAAGCGGAAAGGACCATGACTCACAGAGCAGAGTATGAATTCTCAGTGCTTGGGTGGTTTTGGAGACCATTATTAGGTTGCCTAATTCCGAAACTACAACTCAGAGAAAAAGGTTGAAGTATATAAATTTGAAACACTGACCATTTAAGTTTTATATTATTTGTTTATTGCGATCCCTTTAAATTTTAATTTAACTTTTAACTTTTTAATTTAACTTTCTGGGGAAGAAGATTACTTAAAAATAAAAAAGAGTTTATTGATAATATCAAGTTACCAACAGAGGGGACAATTCTGTCCCTTATCTTTGTAAATACATTCATTACCCCACTAGGTCTACGGTCTCATTCATCATCATTTGACTTCGAATGACTTGTTTGCTGACGGGCAACACACCTCACACTCTAAATTGTGTAATAATCCTCCATTCCTTCTAGAACTCATGAACGGTAATCAGTAGAATACCTACAGTTTTTGACAAATTTGAAAATAATCTTAAAATCTACATGACATATTCAATGACGAGTTTGAGGTTAAAAGAAAGGTTCCTACACAATAGCTAATACAGGTTTATACGAACAATTCTTAAAGAAATACTAAGTCACTTTTTATTTTTCTAGAATTAGTGAAATAAAAAATGTTATATGACTTGGAAAGAAAAAATAAAAGCTACATACATGTTAGAAAAATATATTAAGGAAATAGATAAGTCAGACATTTAGTAAAAATATTAGATTTTATGAAGTTGTAAAACTGTAATTTTCTGGAATTTTCCATATGTTGCGATATGTCTTGTCACTTGGACGACTTTAACAATTGTAATTTTGTTTTCTTTTATTTTCTGAGCTTTAAAAGCTCGGTTAAACCTAAATTAAGCTGTCTCAGTAACCCAGGCAGTGCTTGTACAAACATGTTTCTTCATGGAGAAGGATAGTTCACAAAAAGATAAAGATGGTTTCTGAAGTTTTCATAGAATACAATGCTAGCAATTTGATCCTTTTGAGCTTGGCAGGAAGTGGGCACTTTCTGAAGACGCCCGGACCTGGCTCTGGGAAGGATGTTAATTTCCTGAGAGTATGTGGCACTGTGTAGGACAGGACTTAAGGAAAAAGTCAGAGAAGAGTGTTGCAGAGATGAAGGGTAGAAAACCAACATACTCTGTATAAAATCATTGGTAATTTGGTCTATATGGGTTTTAACACTGTTGGTGGTTACTCAAATATTGCGTGCAACTATTCTCTTGTAACTTATTAAAAATTAAAAATAAAAAAACCAAACTAATTATGCCTTTAAGAAAGACAAATTCTAGGGCTGGAGGAATGGCTCAGCCATTAAAATGCTTGCCTAGCAAGTGCTAAATCAAGCATATAAACCGGAAGTGTTACCACACGCCTGTAATCCCAGCACTGGGGACGCTGAGACAGGAAAATTGCTGTGTGTCCAAGGCCAGTCTTGGCTCTATGTGAGTTCAGAACCAATCAGAGGAAGACTCGGTCTCAAAAACAAAACAAAACAAAACAAAAACCCATAAAACTTTGCATCAGAAGCTTGATCAGGTAAAGACAGAGTTCAAGATCTTCAAAACTGTGAAAGCAGCAAGGTTTCAAGTAAAAGCACCACCTTAGTACATATTTTCTTTAAAATGAAAAGATTTCCAGGCTTGAATATTTTCCTGTGATTCACTGTATTTTCATTCTGGGAGAGTTTAAGTTATCATGGGCCTCAGAGTTAATATAATTCTGGACATTAATTGACCATCAGTCTGTTTGGCCATGAGGAAAACCAACATATTATCATATATTAATAATGATCACAGCAAGAGCGAGAAGCTGGAGAGAATGTGAAATGGTTCTGAGGAAACTCATTATAGTTATATTCAAAGAAAATTAAATGACCAAAAGTTAAGCTGTTAATAGAGATGAGTGATTCTTGTTTGTTTTAACTATCCCTGATATCATGGTGGCAATAAAATAGTTATTCTTGGTTCCATAGGAAGTCTCTATGTACAAAAGATTTTCATGTATAATAAACAAACATTAGAAGATGGATAAATGGAGGATTTGAATTCCTTTTGCAAATTAACTGAAAAAAGAATGTTTCTTAATAACTCTAAGAATCTGAACAACTACTTTAATGCAAGGATAGTTATTGATTTGTTTTATTAGCACTTGAACTTATATTTGATTTTAAAGTTGAAGAAAGTCTTGCTTGGTCTGGTTATCATATTGCTGTCAATCTCATATCTGATTTTGAGATAATCATATTCTTTTAAACATTGTTTCATATCTTTTATTGAGGGGTTAGTGACTGCAGCTCAAGGCTGAAGGGTCATGTATTCCTATGCAAACTCAGGAGAAAAAACAGAAATCAGAAGTTATTATTTTTAAGGCTTAAAATCTGATGGAATTTTCCAGCATCCCCAGTTAATTTTATATTAATGTTCTCTGTGTCTTCCCAATTTCTCCCTTTGGATGGCACATATCTATCTTACAATGATAACATGTTTTCTGATTTATGTTGCTATTGTTTTGTTTGGCTAACCCGTATTAGAGATTGACCAGAGGGCCTTTGCACTGAGTTACATCCAGTATTTGTTTAACTTTTATTTTCACTGTTATTGTGAAACAGGGTCTTACTAAGTCTAAGTTTTCTACTTAGAAAGTTTTCTACTTTTCTACTCACATCAAACAATCTGAGTGCATAACTGGTCTGGAACTTACAACTTCAAACTGATGTTTGTGGAGTAGGTTGAAAAATAATACTAGACTCTGACTGAGAGGACTGTTCACCTGTGACCAATTTTCCAGTTTTTTAAAATGTGCCAGATAAAAGCTTTTCGTAAGATTTTTAATATTCAATCATTGCAGCCGTATGCAATTAACAGAATCCTCCGCCTCACCTTGATGCCCGTCTTTATTCACCCAACCTAACCTGACTCCTGTTGTTTTGATACTCAAACACTTCAATCATCGCCATTTTACTATCCCTCTCAGCTGATGCAAACAAGATGTATGAAAGAATAATGATTTGGTAATGATCAAGAGAACTCTGGAAAACAGATACAATGTTTAATTGTTATGGTTCACTCTCAGTGAAGCTGACAATTTAGTTTTTTGAGCCCTACTGCTGACATCATGCAGTAAAGCTATTTTATATGTACTCATGAAATGTTGACACAGTTTCACTATTTTCTTAACTGAATTTCAATTCTTAATTTAATTTTCCAAATGGTCTGACATCGTCAGAACTAAATATTGAAAGTTCCGTTATACAGATTATCATAATGCAAAGGATGTAAGTGGCGTCCTGTCAAACTCCGTCTGCCTTCAGCCAGTGTATCCTCTCATTAACACCAGAGCAAGTGATTGGGTTTGATTCTCCCGCACCATATAAACTGGGTCTGATGGCACTCGCTTGTAATCCCAGCACTTGGGAGACAGAGGCAGGAGGATTTCTGTGAGTACCAGAGCAGTCTGGAATAAATAATGAGCTCAGGACCATACTGGATTTCAGAGTGTAGACTCTGTTTCAGAATAAAATAAATAAAACACATTTTTTTCTTGGATTTTATTAGGAATTCACAAAAATATGTGAATTCACAATAAGAAAAATTATAAAATCTAAGTGTGGAGCTTTACAAGCAATTAGTATTCCACCTGACTACAAGATGAAAAAGGTTAAATATTAATTCAATTTTCTTCCTTTCAGTCATTAAGGGAAAATCCCTCTATAGCTACAGGATTTTATTTCTTTTGGTTTCAGATCCATTCTTCTAATAAATCAGCTTTAATTCATGTGGATATTGATTTTGACTCTTTTTTTTTAAAGAAAGTAAAGGCAAATAAGCAGGAACACTGAAGAATTTACAACGCCTAGAGGAGGAAAGAAAATGAAGGAGCAAACTATATCACCAAGCCCCACTGCGAACGCTGTCGCTATTCCATGTTTAAATAACACCTTGAAAGTGAAAACATACCATCCATAACACTTGCAGAAAGGAAACATTGGTGGAAATTAATTATTTGCAATGCCTACCACTTAACTATGGAAGGTTTATGGATTTTTCTCCAAATGTTCTAGCTCCTCTCTGTAAGGTTCGCTATAAACTTCGTAATTTAGAAGCAGTCAACTGTTACCCTAAAACTTCCATGCTTCTAGCTCCCATGAGTACCACCCAGGAAAGGCCCATGTTTCAAATATTCACATTCATTTCATGTAAAGGCATGTTTATTTGTCTTTATGCTAGTGTGTGATTATCAGTACATCTGAAATTAGTTTGAGTACAGTTTACAAATGCTTCTTGTCTTTCAGTTGAAAAAAAAAACATATCCACGGCAATAGCATCTTCCTAAAACTACATTTTGTATGTATTATGAGTTAGTGAATATGGTCTACAATCTTAAGAATTGAAGAAACATTGTTAATTCTCCTCAGGTCAATGCAGGTCACAATTATCCAGTAGCTACAAGTTTGAATATCTCGAGGGACTGACTGCTCTCATTCTTACCACAGGAGAATTTGAATTTGAAGAGGGCATTTGGCACTGCCCAGGTTTTCAGTCATAGGAGCTTATAACTGAAAGAACTTTATACTATGAAAGTAGAAAAATATTTTGTTGCAGCAAGGTAGATCTTTTTTTTTTAAAGTTTGAATTATTTATGTCCAGAAGGAAGAGGCCAGGAGGTCTAGCTATGGAGGTGACCATCGCCTTGATGCATTACTGCTCTTGTATTCCTAAGGGCTATAAAAATATCCATTTGGGCAGGTCTGCAAAGCAACTATGCGGGGTGGTTGCATGTTATGTAAAAGTGATCAGCTGACAATATGCACTAATGTAACAAATGCCCCTTGCTCTGTTTTTGTTGCAGTGTAGGGACGTGAGCTCCATGCAAAGCAAGCAGCCTGTGACATGGGGAGGATTGTATGCTAGAAAACAAAGAATTGAGCAATGGCATATAATTCAAATGTGAAAACAATGACACAATTATGCCTCCAGGACATTTACAGTGCTTGATGTGTGGTTAAACGTGTCTACATCTCAGAAGAGTAATATATATATATATATTATGATAAATGTTTCCCCCATAATAGCTTCCTTTTAAAGATAAAAATGCAATTATTGGTAATAAATATTATACCAAGAGATAAAGAGGAAAGTTAAGTAGTATAAAGAATGCAAAGTTCACAAAACTTTAAAATTAATTTTAGAGTCAGCTTATTAAAATTAGTCTAACTGATCTGGTATTTGGACATATACCCTCCCAGTAAATAGGTAGATACAGGCTTATATTTATAAAAAGTACTTGAATCTTGCAACTACTCTTTTATTTATAGCCTGAAACTCCACCCTTAAAAAAGCACTAATTCTTTGACATTCCTCACTGTAATAGCATGACGTGTAGTTGCCTCAAGATATTGTGTTTGCTTCCTGAGAAAATAGTAAATCTTTGGCTCGTGTATTAGAAATCTGTCTATCTAATCAAGAGCAGGTTTCACGGCTCTGAACTGCAAAGCATTCTGGGAGCAGGGCCAGGACACTGTAGAAACAAATGCATTTCTCTAAGAGAAAAGTCCCAGAAGTTTTGTTAGCAATTTTCCTAGTTGTTTGTATAGATTTATCTTTCATTATTACTCAACAGAGTAATTCAAAAAGAAATTAAAGCAGTTTAGTTCTAGGACATTTAATGCTTGTCTGTAAGTGTACTGAGATTTCTATTATGTTGTATAACTCTGTGCACTGGACAATAGTGGTGATTAGCCAGTGTAGCCTCAAATGGATTATTTCAATGGGTTTGGGAGTGGGGCTTTAAAGACCCATTTAATGGCTTTGATACAAAAAGGAGATATTGCTAACAGACTGTAATTTCAAAGGCTGCTTTAAAATAGATACCTCTAACCTCCCATCTAAAGGTGGTTGGCATAATGGATTGCTCTAAAATTCTTTCAAAATTTTTAACTTATGTCCTTGACTTCATACTCATCACACTAGTATTATCATGTACGTTGTTTTATAACTCACAGACGGGTGCTTTTTTTTAATCAAGGAGAGATATAAGATAGGGTCAAATTATTTGCAAACAAATATGCACACAAAAAGTTTGTAGAGTGACAAAAAAATTACCTACTGAAAATTGTCAGAATGTTTACTATCTCACTTATTTTTTTTTCTTGTATTTGTGATTGGGAATGTTTAAAGCATTACCTTGATTTGAAAGAATTAGGAAACAGTTAATCTTAGGGCAGAGCTTCAGGTGACAGGATTGAATTCTGGGCCAGCAAACAGAGGAAAGAAAATCCACGGAATGACCCAACCAAAGTTTGGCAGGTCAAACTAAGTAAAAGCAAAGGAAGAAGGGACATTATTGTAACCTCCTCTGCGAGAGCTCTGACGTTTGCCTTTGTCTCTAGACCGTTCCTTGCTCAGGTCTCCACGCTGCCCAGCGAACCTCCATTGTGGACTTGCTCTGGTTTTCGGGCCTTCCCCTTTCTGCTTGGCCATAGATCTAGGACACAGACTCTACCACTGTCACACAATCGCTGAGCGGCATTTTTGTGTTACACATCTGAGCAGCTGCTGCACCTCCAGCTCCTGCTACTGCAGGAAGCTGCTTTGGATTCTCTGTTCAGACTTGTAATCCATCCGAATAAATTAAGTCATTATATGTAAAAAGCATGTAATATTTATATTAAATTTATAATATATAAATGATGTAAATTCATAAAATTGACTAATTCTCCTCCAAGATCAACCAGTATAGTGATACATAATAACTACCTTTGTTTGGGGAATTAGTACACACACACACACACACACACACACACACACACACACACACACGTGCATGCATACACACCCACAAAGATAAGTTAAGACTCTGAAGGTTTCATCTAAAGTTAGTAAGCAGAGGTGACAGTAGGAGAAATTTCATGGTTTTGCAAGAGGAAAACAAGTGTGATGTTCAAGTGGCCTGTGAATGAAAAGGTGGTCACAGGCTGTAGCCATACTCAGGGGACTCGAGGTAGCCAGTAGACCACAGCCATGATGACCACTGTTGGAAAGCAATGGTAACATTGGAAGAAGTGATATTTTGGATTGTTCAAGGTGTTGCTATTGTTCTGATCACATTTCACCTTTATCAGAATGAAACAGGAGAGGGAGAAGTACCAAGCACATTGATCTGAGCTTACATCAGCCTAGAATCCTCTCTGTGCTTTGCTTTATATAGGTAGATATAAAATATATTTGCAGATAAACAACCACATATAAATGTACATAAAGGAATTAGTATACTAAGTTTTCAAATAATTTCTTTTATCAAAGCTATCAAACTAGATGCGGTGATGTGGTTCAATATATGGTAACATAGAAACCAAGGGAATATTCACACCACACATCTTAGAACAATAACAAGAAAGTCACCTGGAAAAGCTTTATCTGGGTCTTAAAACATGACAGGAGGTTTCTAGGGGAAGGGAAGGGACAGAGGCTAGAGTGCAGGAAGGGGGAATGCAGAAAGGTTGACATTTTGAGAAAAGCAAGCAGCTTAAGCAAACCAAAACTGAGAGCAAATGGCAAAGTGACAGCAGGAAGGGCAGGCCACTACAGGAGCACGGCTGGAATTAGCAGATGAGAATATCAATAATATATAGATATATAGCGCATGACTATATACATCACCGAGAAATATGCAATCAAACGTTGTAACGTAAAATTTCAGTCACACGTTTCAGAATAATAGTTCCCAGCAATTGAGTGTAAATTGGTGAACTCTGAAAGAATAATTATTTCCATCATGGTACTCTTCATAAGCTCACTAACCTTGGCTCACAAAAGCTTTTTCTTTCATTATTATCTTGGAAGTTTGGAAATAATATGTCAAGGTGTGGATTTGGGGGATTTTATCCTAATTGATTTCTGACCTTTCACAAGGTGGTTTGGAGGTGGCGAGAGTTTTGGGAATCTTCATTAATCTATTTATCTCTTTGGTCGCTGTCTTCTTTCTTCTCCATTTTGCAGCTCTAGTGTATGCACATTTCCTGGTTTTATCTCTCCACTATTCTTTAGATATAATTTGATATTTATTTTTTACTTTTCATTCTGGAACTTTTCTGATCATGCTGCCTCCATTCCTATCTACTTTCTTCACTGTGTCCAGTCAACTAACAGAACTGTTGAATATCTTCATCTCTGCCATAACTTTGCTGATAGCACAATTTCCATTGATATCTTTCTTGGAGTTTTCATCTTCTGTTTATTTCATCCTCTGTCCACGCAAACCTTCATATTGTCCACTTCTTTCTTTAAAAACCCCAGCATCGTATTCAGTCATTTTAAATTTCCTCTCTGATGATTTCAAACCTCTTCTTTCTGACTTTGGTTATGATATGTTTACCTTGAGTTTTCAGACTCTAAGCATTTTATTGAATTTTGAACACGTAGTACCATGGAAAACGGTCTAGTGACTCGTAGTTTATTGCAAGGAATTATGTTTATCTGGGTATAAAGTATTCTTCCTGTACTGCCCAGTATACTTTCAGGCATCAGAAGCTGAAATTTCCCCCAGTGCTCATGTTTTACTCTGCTCTGTGGACTCATAAAGTATCCTAGGATAGAAAAAGCTTTTAAGAGCCAACAAGCCATTCCGTAACTACAGAGCAAAAAAAATAGGAATCAATGACAATGTTCTTTGTTTATATCGTAATACCACCAAGCTGTAAATTTCCAGTTAATAAAAGGTAAAATTAAACCCTAAGTTCTCTGCACTAGAATGACCTGTTATTTGGAGAAAATCCCTATTCACCTTCTTCACACTGCTAGACAGATCACTACAGAGGTGGGGTACCTTATTTCTGAATTCTCCCTGCCTAGTTTCTCCGTCTTGGGGTTTCCCTTTTTCTGAATTCAACCTGCTCAGTTTCCCGTTGTTTTGTGCTCTAGAAGCCCTCTTCCAAGACCATACTAAGGACACATGTAAAAGTCATAAAAATAACTGCTCGGTTTCATTTGCTAGCAGAGTACGAGCATTCCTTACACTTCTGTGTTATGAATAGGGACTGACTTTGAACTTACATAGGAACAGATTTATGCACCTGTTTCAAGGTGACATTTGATGAAGCAATTTTCTGCATAATAAATGTCAGGCACGTGGAAAAAAATGGCAAAAAGCTGAGGACACCCAGTTTTTAAATCCAGTCTTTCATTCACAGTATGTGACTTTTCCAGATTATACAATTTCTGATAACAGTTTCCAAATAGTAATGCGATAGATATTGCTTTAAAAGTAAATTATTGCAGAGGCAATCCAATTGATTGGTTCACTTCATGTGCTGATTGTGGCAAGCTGACTTGCTGTAGTTGATGGAGAAGTTTAAAAGAGGAATATGATCCGAGTCAGTGGAGACAGATGAAGTTCTCTGGCCATGTCCATGAAAAGGAGGCACAGAACTATTTGCTTGTGTGCTCACTGGGCTGCTTTTGCTTATTTTTGACTGTTTTGACTTATTTCCTTCTCTCAAGTACATCGTGGGTTACATGTAACATGTAATCAAATATGAGCACCGAATGACTACTATGGTCCCAGATGTCTTCTGATGAAGAGGATTATGGTCAAATAAATGAGGTAGATTTTTAGGTTCGTTAATCTTTGGTAAGAGGATCAGAACAGTCTTGGATCCTACCCAGGAAGACGTAAGCCATGATACTTAAAAGAGCAAGTGTTTCTTACTTGACAAGTTAAGTAGGTGTTTTAGGCCAATTTTCTTTTCACGTGGTTTCACCACTGTGATTTGTACGGTGTAGCCATTGCTTAATTCAAATTACACCACGAGGTTTGAGCAAAATATGATTTCATCATCTGCCAAAAGTGTGACATCACCTCTTCATGAAGTTAAAGTGGATTGTGGGGATTTTTTGAGGGATTTTTAAATATGAAAAAAAATTTTGAAATTCTTATCTATGTTTCACTATTTTTTTTTTTTTTGAGACAGGGCCTCACTCTGTAGCCCACACTGGCCTTGAACTCACTAAGAAGCCTTAGGCTAACTTTGGACTTAACAATCCTCCTGCCTCAGCCCCCTGAGTGTTGAGATTTTAAGCATGTGCCACCATGCCCAGCTCTATGAGATGCTGGGGAATCAAACCCAAGATCTTGCACTTGCTAAGCAGGTGCTAGAGGAATTAAACTCAGGTGCTCATCTCTCTCTAGCAGAGCGCTTCAACAGCTGAACCATTCCTCCAGCCCTCTAAAATGCTCTTATTATTTTAAATAATGAATTTAAATGGCAGAAGTTAGCAGAAAAGTAAACACACCGATTTAAATACTTGACAATGGTAATTTTAATGTATGATGGCTAAACTGTAAAATTAAACTCAGGAATTGAACAATATGTTTTATATTTTCAAATTCAATAGCTGAGGATACTTTATTTTTCAATAATTTAGGTGTAACAGTTGTTCGTAAAACACAAGGGGAGAATAATCAAAATATTGAAAAGAGTAAATTATTCTTTAAAATTCTAATATCCATATTGAAAGTCATTCTTTAGAAATGGCACAAATAAATAATCATTATTAATAAATTATAGGAAACCAGTTCACTTGTCATAATTTCTGATATAGATTCAAATTAAGCCCAAGCAATGCTTCCTGGACACATTGTGATGTTTTATCTTATTTTTGTACAAATGATATAGCACTAGGCATTACCTTCCTTTAGCCATTGATTTTTTCACCAATGTTAGTTTGGAGTTGCACTTGTCACCGAAGTGTCTATTAGTCAAGACATCACAGATGGTGGGGCGAGCCTCTGAGCAAAAAGCTCTAACTGTAGTGACTGTGGCAACTTACTAGATAATCTGGGATTAAACCATCAAAAGTAATTTGATCCACTCAGCCCTATAAAAGATAAAATTACTAGAGATATATTAGTAACTATGTCCAATTTTAAGTATGACCTATCAAGGAAACTTAATAGTAATGCTCTTGAATGATTTGGCCTTCTTTTGTACTCGTTAATATTGTGAAGAAATAGATAATTGTATGTAATAAAATAATTTTATGTAAGAAGTAGGTGAATATATATATAAAATTAAAATTTCATTTCTCCTTGTGATTACATTTGATTCAATCAAATTAATAATTTAAATACACATTCTGAGAAGTAAATTAAATTCTGTGCCACTCATCCAAAATAACAGAGAAATCTTTATCTTTAATGTGTATAGTTATGGACCTTAACCTAAAATTTATTAATAAGAGAAAAGTCAACGTGACAGAAAATGAATTTACTTGATTCTGTTACTAAAAAGCATGTGTTGAAATAGTAGTGATTATTTTTGTACAAGGCAGTGAATTTTATGTCAAAATTGGGTATTATTATTTTCTTTCTTACATTTTAAAAATTTGTGTAATAATAATTACAGTAATATAGTTTTGGTAACTATTTCACAAAATAACTCAAGTGAGGTGATGTTAAAAAAGACAAAAAGGTCAAAATCAAACTATTCATACAAATGTATTAGCTTATTCCTACTTATGTTCTTTTGGTGATAATATTTAAAAGAACAATATGTTATTAGCTTCCAAAGTCTCCTATAATAAACTATCTAAATCAATTGACAGAAAACATATTTTCTGACCAAGTCAGAGGTTGTTATTCTTAAAATTAAGGTCTCTGTAGGGTCAGTCCAACACCTGAAAGTTGTATGCTGACCTCCTTCTTTAATTTTTCCCAGCTTCTGGCTGATACAAGGAGCCCTGGGCATTTCCTGCCTCGAACATTGTCATCAGCCTCTGCTTGCGTCATCTTCTGGCCACCTAACCTGTGCTTCATGTGTCTCCAGACTTCTCTTTTCTTATACTTACAATAGTTATTGCAAGCAGAACCCATCCTATTACAGTGTGGCTTTGATTACATCTTAAAGGTCTTATTTAAAGTAAGTTCACATCCAAGGGTAATGAGGGTCGGGCTTGAAGCATTTCCTTGGTGGACATAATTCAACTCACAGCACACACCATGAGATTGACTCACAACTTGAAGTATGTGTGCATGCATCATTTTACCTTCATCTCATGCATATAATCGCACAAGCTAATTAACATTTTGGAATATTGACATCTGTCATAAAGGTAGTTAAATAACATTTTGTGAGAAATTTTGTGGTTAAATTAAATTGATAAATGAAATATGTCCTTAAGAAAATTTAACTCAAGCCAGTCAACATATTGTTCTAAGAAGAAAAAGATGGGACTTAAGAAAATTATTATTGGGGCAGGAGGAATGACACAGTAGTTTAAGCCCCTGCATTGCAAGCACAAGGCCCTGAGATCAGTTCCCCAGAACCACATAAGCTGGGCATAGTGGCGCACATCTGTAATCCCAGCACTCAGGAGGCTGAGGCAGGTGGACTGTCCTGAGCCTAAGGCCAGCCCAGTCTACACCAGTGAGTTCAGGACCAGCCTGGGCTATAAACTGAGACCATGTCTCAAAAAAAAAAAAAAAAAGAGAAGAAAAGAGAAGGAAAAAAAGAAAAGAAAAGAAAGAAAACTATTATTTATCGGATTCATTTACATATTAGAATAACTATTTCTGTATTTTTGAGTTATTATAAGTATAAAGAGCAAGATTAGATTTTGAATATTTTTCTCAAAGTTTCTATGACATGTGCACGTGAGTGTTGTTTTCCAAATAACCTAGTTGACTTTCTTTATTGTGATCAACTTTTTACATTTGTTTAATTAATGTAATAGTGTCTTTCGTAATATTTACGCCAGAGTACCAGTTTGATCATAAAAGTATTAGAGTACTTATTCTACCAATTCTCTCTCTCAGACTTCATATATATATATATATATATATATATATATATATATATATATAGCGTTTTCTTCCATGATTAAGATATTTTAGAATAGAATTGTACTAAAAAGATTTTCCCAAGAATCTAGACATTAAAAAATAGTCCTAAATGTTTTCAATATTCTTGAAAGAGCACTTTTTATATTCAAGGACATAGTTTCATTCTTTTGTAATATATTTGTATTTGTACAAAGTAATATACTACTTACACATATCAATACCTCCAGTATGGGAAGAAAATTTCAATTTCATATATTTTACCTATAATTAGAAAATCTTCCATGATATATACAATAATAATTCTTGACTTATATATGTCTCATTTATTTTCCATGAAGCTAAAAATTAGTACTGTAAATGATACCAAATGGGTATGGGTAGTTTTTTTTTATAAATGGTAGTTTAAATAGGTCTTATGTAAAATTATTCTCTTAGTATATATTGCATATAGGAGCAAGATCTAGGAATGGATTGATAACATTGCTTTTTTATGTTTGTCATATGTTCCTGAGACAATACTACCGTTCAATAGAAATTTCACATCTTAGTTCATGGTGGAATGGATGACATAAACATGAAGCAAATGGTAATTTATGTTTTCTGAAAAACATTACTTAAATAATGTAAGATTCTCATCACAGAATATTTCGTAGTACCTCTTTCCAGGCAATTTCAGTTCCATCCTACCTACCAGCAAGTTACTCTGTGTGATTTCTATCATTCCCAACAAATTTCATGTAATTCTAAGTTTGGCATAAATTGAATCATAAAGTGCCCATTTTCTTTGGTCTGACTTCTTTGTCACACTATTGGGAGATCAACGTGTGTTTTGTCACAAGGGTTTAAAAAATATTTATTAGTTCCTGATATTTCATAGGATTACATCATGATCTGTCCATTATCTTAAATGATATTTCTCTTGTTCTGTTTTTGCTAATATGTACAATGTTTCTGTGAACACTTTTGTATGGTCCTTATAAGCATTTATTTTATTTTTTTCTGAGAAAATTCATCCAAATTTGGAATTAGAAAGTTTTGGTTAAGTTGCATGGTTGTCCTCATAATAATAATTGAACAGTTCTCCACAGTGGATGTAACATTTTATGTTCCCATTAACGATGTGAATTTTAATTGCAGTGGATGTTCTCCAAATTCAAATGTCATTTATTATAACCATATTCATTTCAGTGGGTTTAAAATAGCATTTTGCTAAGATTGTGGTTTGCAGTTATTTCCTGATAACTGTCTTAATCAAGTTTTCATGTGTTTCCATTCCATTTTTTATTTTCATTCCATTTCCTCTTTTGTCATCGACCCACAGAGCATCCTCTTCTGTGCTGGGCACAGTTTGCCTATTGTATGATATATGCCACACAATTTCTCCTAGTTTGTGTCATATTTATTACTTTTCTGAAAATGCCAGGTTTGCTGGAATGAATTTCAATACTATACCAAGATATTCTCTATCCTTTTATCAGTGTACAGTCCCTGGATAATCTCCTCAATACTGAATTAATTTAATGAATTTTAATCCCATGATAATCTCCATAGAAGTAAAGTTTCATGTTGTATAGTAGAGTTTGCCTTAGACTAGACTACTTCTGTGTACTTGACTGAATCTCAGGAGTCCTTTGAAAACACTTTTTAAGCATGAGATTTTTTTTTCCCCAAAATGATATAAAAAGGAAGGACAAGATTCCAAGAATAAAAGGGGTTGGATGTTACACTGCGGGCTTGAAAATGGACAGGGACCACTGAGTGGTAAATAATGCCACAGGTTAGTGGCTGGGAGCAGTGTCAGCAGACAGCTGTACTCAGGAAGCCAGGTCGTCCGCCCCACCCACACCAGGAAGTAAATCCTATCAACAGGAAGAATGGGCTTGAAAGCAGAACTTTTTTTTTTTTCCCACCTTTCAGATAAGAATCAATTCCAACCAAACTCTTGATTTCAACCATACTATGTACCCTGAGTTGAAACCTCCTCGTAGGACTCTAATGCTTAACCTATAAAAATGTCACTAATAAACAGGTATTTGTTTAAGCCCAAATTGTAGAATAAAAAATATAAATGTGCTACATTGACAGCTTATAATGTTTATAAGAAAATCTAATGCATTTTTGTGCCAGTAGCAGTGCCACAACGAAAACGTAAAAGGATGGAGTGATTTCAGAAACAGTGATTTAGGAGAATTTTAAGTGTTAAAAAGCCTGTATAGCCTTAAGCAGACTGTTGGTAGAAATACAGACATTAAAAGCAACCTCTAGGGTTTGGGAGTCAGTGAGGAATATTATAGAAAATTTCTAAATGGTTTTGCTGAAGCCTCGTTCCTAGTTAATAGGCACATACTTGCAATTGAGGCATTAAGAATGCTGCTAGTGAGCAGTGAAGAGAAGAGAGGAATGTATTATTGGAAACCATGAGAAACATTTACGTGTTTGTGAGTGTGTGTGTGTGTGTGTGTGTGTGTGTGTGTGTGTGTGTTGGGAGAAGCCTTGGCAAGATGTGTCCCACAGTTATGCGGAAAGCAGAACTTCTAATTGACAAATTGGAAATGGAACAAAGAGTTCTAGTCGAAGTTGTCACCGCTTAGTGTTTTATTGCTGTTTAACTGTGAGTGGAAAAGAAGTTGAGAAAGAAGCTACTTAACTAAAAGGCACAAAAGCCCAGAGACTGAAAAATTTTCAGCCTCGCCTGGGCATCGAAGCGGCTTTGAAAAGCAGTATCCAGAAAAATTTAAAGGTTTAGCTCAAAGATTTTATGATTCAAACTCCAGAAAGTTTAAGGCCTTTGTTAATATCCCTACTTTTCTCATCTACAGGAAGTGATATAAAAGTAATTGTCTCAAGATCACCTGTGACCTTTATTTTTGTTTCATAGACTCATCACAGAATTTCTGGAAGGTTCTTGAGTAAATTCTATCAAAAGAAACGTAAGTTTCAAAATTAAAAATGATTGCAAAATCTAAACCAATGCCATGGCAAGGTGAAAAAGTACCTATCCGGCTCTAAATTTTTTACATTTTATCAAAAATTTGAAGGATAACTCTGAGGATGGACCTGAGTGCTGAGAGACTGGTAACATTCTCTATTGGGGTTGGCAGGAGTTTGAGGATGAGAGTGTGACCTGTGGTAAACAGACTTCTGAAATGGCCATGAGATTTCTCACATACACTCCCTGATCCATAGTTACCAGAAATAGAATTGTGATGCATTTTATTCTTGTGATTGTTATATTTATGTAAAACAGACTAGCTTAACCTAGTGATGCCATCCAGGTAGGCCTGACCCTTGAGTTCTTTAGAAAGCAGGGTTTTTCTTCACATGGTTATAGAAGTATAAGTCGTAGAGTCCATGGATGTAAAGAATTGAATGTGCCCTGCTGACTAGGACATGAAGTGGATCATGTGGTGAGGGCTGGAGGTGACCTCTATAGCGCTGACACCCGGCAAGAATTCAGATTCCCTGGTTCTACTGCCACAGACTATGTTCTGCCTACAGTAGTCATGACAGCTTGTTCTACCTCAGAATCAATAGAGAAGAATGAAATACTGCTGCAGTGATTTCCACAGTGCCATATACTTAGCAAAGAGCACAATATTTTCTTTCAGATTGACAGCTATGCACTTGTATCAAGCTGCTAAGTTTGCTTTGTTACATGACAGTGAAATACTAGTAAGATATTATTGTTGGTGAGCAACATAATTTGTACTGATGAAGTTAAATTATCAGTGTTTTAAGTGATTTATGCTTGCCTTTGCTTACAAATATATTTTTTCATTTTAAGTTTTCACATTTTTAGGTTTACGAATGTCCAATAAATTTCTATAACAGTTATTTTGTCATGGAGATTCCATTAGATAGCAGACTGATCTATAAAATGTATTAAGTATTTTCATTTTCTAGTTGAATTAACTTAGCAGTTTATTTGAAAATATATTTGCTGTATATAGATTAATCCATAGTCTTTTTGTTTGTGCTAGCAAGTTACACGCATATTTCTTAGTACAGAGATTGCTCACATCTTGAATACTGGTAATGATATCTTTGCGTCAGGAGTTTTAAATTCTTGGATTTTTGCCTCTTTCCTCTTTAACATTTCATACCAATACTAACAAGCATATCAATTCTACAAATAATTCAGGTAGTGCTAATTTTTATTAAGTGCTCAGCATCATTACAATTGATAATTTTACACTGACAAAACATTATTACCCAACTTGCTTTTTTTTTTTCTTCAGGATACAGGGTAGACACAGAGGAATAAGCTTTTGAAATGAACTATATCTTCAACCCCTTTGTATTTTCATTTTGAGACAGGATCTTTGCTAAATCACTAAGTTGCCCAGGCTGAGCTGGAATTTGTGATCCCCTTGTCTCACCCCTTCAGAGTCCTGGGAGGATGTGGGTGCTTGGTATTTTTCATTCGATGGGTTTTCATAAATGCATGATGGATGACATGTAGCCACAAATAGAAATAGAACACCTCCCCTTGTATTTTTGGTTTTTAAAATCAGAAATTTAAATTTTCTTTAAATATTATGTCTCTTCTGTTGCATTTATGCATAAATCTTTTATATGAGTGAAGGCTAAGGTTATGGAGTAGCGTTTTTCATTTAAGATCTCAATTTTTCATTATAGTAATGTAGATCAGTTAACTTGTATATTGACTTTGTTTCTTGAAATATGACAATATGACAATATGTTTACTTCATGGAATCTGTGAGAAAATTTTTTTTCTTAATCTGCATAACTTTCCTTATTATATTAGCTAATGACATTAAGTGCGATGTTGATAATGTGATGAGAGGGAACATCTTTACTTGGTTACTGAGGTTAGTTAAAAACTCCTAGTTTTCATAAATAAATAAGATATTAACTTTTTAATAGATGCTATTTATCAGGTTGGGGAATATAGCTATGTTCCTTTCCTGATGAGGTCTAAAGGGATTTTTATAATTATTTTCAGATTCTATACAATTTTTATAATTATTTTATAGATTTTATAAAATACATAGGTCATTTTGGAAAGCAACTGGCATGTCAACATTGAGTCTTCAGTCAATGGACAATGCATTTCTTTTATATCCGTTTTTTGTGTCACTTTTACATCTGAGGCATTTTTAATAAATGTGCAAATAGGCTTAGTTTGAAAATAGCAATAAAAATTATGAAACATAGATACAAGGATGAGTAGACATACATTTTATTCATATAAAGGTTATCGCCAATACTTAATTTATGTACATTACACTATTTTATGTCAAGAAAACAATTTTGTTCAAAATGCTAGCAATGTATATTGAGTATGTGTCATTAAATATGAAGATAAAATTTATTTTCTTCCTTATATAGAAGAGCTGTAATTTAGACATGTTCAGTCTAACATTTCATAAATAGTATTTTTTAATTTGTTATTTTGTAAGATATACCAAAGATTGTTAGGATTCAGTTGAAATCATTATATTTGTGATAATGGCCGGGGAAACTACTTGAAAGATATACAACTTTGGGTCAAACTTACCTTTCTGAAAAGTATTCTAAATAGGTCAAGTCTAGTGATTTTCTAGATTTGAAGGCACAAATTGTGTTAGCAAAATATGAAATACTGTTCATAAAGCTAATCAAAAATTTTATGAAATATTTTGAGGGTTTTCATTTAAGATCTAAACTTTTCATTACTGCAATGTAGAGAGTTTGCAAGGTTTATTCAATGAGACAATATGTTTTCTTACATAATGATGTCATCTGGAATGGAGTAAAAACAATCAGTCTAAGCAAGTAGTTAACACCAGTTGCATAATCCTTTTTTCTGTATTAGTTTGCAATGTGCACACATACACACACACACACACACACACACACACACACACACACACACACACGAACACACACTCCACATCACATTCCATATTTATTCCTCCCACTCACAATACAAACCAAAAGCCAGCTGGATGTTTTTCAACTCTACTAATAGAAGTACAATTGTAATTTCTCTTAAAATACAATTGCATTTGTATAGTTGATATCTTTAAATACCAAAGGGAAAATGGTATAGTGCTTTTAAGTGAATAATAGAACTGCTAAAAAAAAAAGCTTACATGGAGCATTGAAGAAGAAACAAGTCTATAACTTTTTACCCAAAAGGTAGGAGAAGGAATAAGTTTGCAATCAAAAAATTGGGCAACTAGTTGGAATATACAAATCTCAGAAGTACAAATGGAGATTATATTCATGAAGAAATGGTCAACATTTTTAGTCATCAGAGAAATGCAGATCAAAACAACACTGAGCTCCCATCTAATACCAGTCAGAATGGCTGGTATTAAGAACTCAAAAAACAATGAATAGTGGTGATGCTGTGGGGATGGTGGGGATAAAGGGATCCATCTATATTTCTGGTTCGAAAGTAAACAGGTACAACCACTTTGGAAAGAACTGTGGAGATTCCTCAGCAAAACTGCCGATGGATAATCCATTTGACCCAACTAAACCTCTTTTGGGTATTTTTCCGAAAGAGTTCAAGTCATCATACAAGAGTGATGCATGCATATCCATGTTTACAGTAGCCCGGTTTGTAGTAGCCAAATCTTAGAGGAAGCCAGTATGTGCAACAAGAGATGAATGAGTTAAGAAGAGGTATATTTGCACAATGGAATACTACACTGACATAAACAAAGACAAGTCTGAGTCATTTGTAGGAAAATGGATGCACTTTGAGGCCATTGTGCTTAGCAAAATGAAAAGGATACAAAAGGCTAAATACAGTAGGGTTGTCTCATATGAGATAACCAACCATGAAAAAAGTAGAGATGGAAGAAAGTAAGAAGTCGGACTTTGTGGAGAGGCAAAAGAGGCATGGAGATGCTTGAGGGGTGGGAAGGGAAAGAAAGGTAATATGTAAGTTTAGAAAACAACAGAAAAATAAAGCTGAAAAAGAAATAAAGAAGTTGTTTTCGGAGGTGTCATACTCTCAGAAACTTGTTAATAAGACATTTGAAATGAGTTTTCCTGAAGGAGAATACATATGGGCTTGTGGGGCCTTGGCTGTGTGCGCGTTGTGCATGTCTGTGTGTGAGCACGTGTGTGGTCACAATTCCACGTGGCTAGAATTGAATCTGTTCTATTTACAAAATTTGATTTTGTTTGAAAGTGGAGACTGATATCTAAGCTAAGTGAAGTTTACAAATCATTACTGTACATCTTTGTAAATTACTGCAATGAACATTTGCCTTCAAAGTTATTTCCATGGAAACATATTAAAATTATTTCTATAAAGGAAGCAAAAGAATGCTAGGATATTTCACTTTTTTCCCAAATGCACTCTCTGATCTCAAATTCTGATATACTCTTTGAACATAAATGTCAGGCTGTAAAATATTGGTCATTAACCGCAGCTATTTCTTTTCAAAATAATCATGAAATTCACATTGCTAACATGAAGCCTGTAAAATAATTAAATATAAAATTTATCATTTGTTAACTGCAAAAAGTTAAAAAGTAAGAAAAAGGGAATTCAGTGAACTATAAATGTCAGAATTAAATGTAACTAAAGTTACTGATAGAGGAAATACTCAATATGTAATGAAAGACAACAAAAAAGGGATCATGGGCCTTCCTGGTTGCCCTTTTTCTTTCTTTCCTTGCTTCCTTCTTTCATTCCTTCCTTCCTTCCTTTCTTCCTTTTTTCCTTCCTTCCTTTCTTCCTTCCTCCTTCCTTCCTGTAATCTGGTCCTTCAAAATTGCATTAGGCCCAGGAATAAATAAAATGTTATTTCTAAAACATCTGCAACCATACTCCTGTCATTGGTTGGAGAAGTAATTATAACTGACAGAGATGCTGAACTGTTTAGAATAATGAAATAGAAAATGAGAAAGTAAAGAAGTGTCATCTCTCCAGCATTTACTTTGTAAATTATCCAATTAATTCAATGTCTTTAAATTTTCAAGTCTTGTTGTAGAAAACCAATCCTAGGGGCTAGAGGAGTAGCTTGACAGAGTGCTTGCTCAGAAAGTGTAAGGTCTGGGTTCCCTTCCCCAGCACCATGCAAACTGGATGTGGTGGTAAAGGCCTTAACAGGAGGGCGGCTGTGAGATCCAGACCACCTAGGCTACACAGTGAAATCTGGACAGCTGTGGACTACAGTTTGAGACACTGTCTCAAAAAATAATAAAAAAAATAAAAGAAAGAAAAATGAAAACTAATCCCAATGGTGTATGAGTGTATCAGTCTACGATGGTTATATTGTTTCTGTGTTTGTTTTTCCTTGTTCAGTAATTCATTTACTATGTTTTCCTACAAAGAAGAGTAAGAAGAAATCATCTAACAATTATGCCTTTTTGTGCAGTTTTACCCAGAGTTGATTTTACATAAAGCTTTGCAGTATATAGATACACGTGAAATGCTCCAAGTTCCTACTGGGCACGAGGAGTTATAAGATCCCAAATGAACAAGGGAATGCAGCAGTACTGTGTTGACAATCACTGGCTTCACGGGAACACAAGTATCTCAGAAGCACAAAGTTGCTTTCTTGAACCTAATCTGACCCACAAGACTGAGATTTGGCTTCTTCACACTCTCCATTGGAGCTGGTTTGCCCACGTAGGCCAAGATTAAGTATAGCTCAGTGGTCTTAATTTTCAGTGTTTAGTTATCATTATCAGGGGGATCATTATACATGACAAGATGAACTAAATTTTCACTTGTAAAACTTCTGTAAACATTTTTATGCAAATAGCCTTTGTATACTTTGTATACTTTCAAATGACTGAAATGAAACAAAAAAAAGATATGAATAAACATTTTATTTGCCTCTATCCTTATCTCTTGCCACGCGACAACATCCCCTTTCTTCTTTTTAGGCTTCTTTCATTAGTATGTATTTGAGAAACATAATAACAGTCAGCTTGAGAAATTGCTGTATTTATAAATTTTTAAGGTAAAATCCTTTAACTTTGTTTTCAGAGAGAATAAATAAGAGATATGAAATGCATTGTTTTAGTTTATAGGAAGGTTTTTCAATTATTAGCAAGGTTTGAAAATGAAGGAAATTTATTTTGTAAGGACGTAAGTCATTGATGTAGTTGATATGTTTGGAAAGAGAAAAAATAATTTTGTTTTTAATTCTCCTTTATTTTAACTTAGAGATATGCGATCAGCCTGGGTTTAGATGAACATTTAAAATGTTAATCCATACTGCGTTATACAATTCTCTGAGGTTATTGAGTTGAATTTATGAAATCTCATCAAATAAACTTTGAGTTGACTGAAGAAATAATTTAGTTAACAGATACACAAAGATGATTGGTCTTAACTGGCGGATAGGCAAGTACTTTTTGTTTGTTATTACCCCACTGAAATGAGAATAGATTTTGCATACACACACACACACACACACACACACACACACACACACACACACATATATATATATATATATATATATATATATATATATATATATATATATATATATGCATTTCTAGGAAATACAACTATGAAGGCCAAAGATCTTCTACTTATGAATTTGTGGAAAGAAAGGTTTCATGCTCTAATGTACAAACACAAGCCTACTTAGAGAATTGTCTTATTAATCTTTCTTTGCCGGAAAGATTTATATTTTAAAGAGAAATCAGTGATTTAGAAAGCTTCTTATTAGAATGAGCCACATAATACATAATGTGAAATAGTAATTATGTCAATACGGTGTGTAAAGTATCTTACAGGAAATCAAACAAAATTTCAGTGAAAGCCCCAAGCTAAATATAAAATTGTTGGGCACACAATTTTACTCTTGCATAACAGTAAGCTTCTATCATTTCATGCTTATTACTAGAGAGATTCAGATGAAAATCATCTATATAATTTACAGGCACATTTGAAAAATTAATATTTAGGAAAGAGAAGTAAAAATGTTACAGTAGTTGCTGTTCTATAAAGTATAAAAGAACCTTTATTTCAGTTTAGTCTAGGTCAAATAACCACAATACCTTTTTTTTAAAGCCCACAAAATTAACATGTAATTTCATATCAAGTAGCGAATTACAATCTCCTTCAGCCTTATGAAGTACACTTTATTCAAAGCAATGGTCACTGAATTCTTTTATTGAGCTAAATTTTTTCACACATATACATAGCAATTGCTATCTGTTCTATTCCACATTAGTTACTATTACTAGACATAATTCTGAAATAAACAATGTTAGTTTAACAAAACTAACAAAACTGTGCTGATTTGTCAAACTTTTGACTTAGAAAATAAGTAGTGATGGAGAAATTGAAAAACAAAAACATGTTTAACTCTGCTACACAAGCTAGGATGCTTTTAGCTAGAGTTTTATGGTTAAAATACAAAAGATTAAAAATTAGAGTCTAGGAAACCCAAGGTCATTTAGGATGTAAAACCACTCTCTTTGTAAAAAAAAAAAGGATGAATATATAAATAAAATAATACTCTGCTTTAAAGTTCTCTAAGTCCATTGAATGCAATAATGTCTAAAAAGACCCAGTTCCAAAGAGAAATGAGTCCTTCATGCATTAACAATGACTGGGGGGTTGAGGAAGAAAAACATAAACTGTAGAAATAGAGACGTTTCCAGAGTGGCAAGAAGCGTGCCTAGCAAGATTGGAATGCTGTATCTTTTAGGAATGTGGAAGACTAGCAGCATATAATAAGTCCTTCCAGAGAACTGTAGCCTATAGGATTTTCTAAGTCAGCATCTGTTATTATAGAGCAGAAAACATCATCACAGTCTCCTCTAAAGTTTAGCATTCAGGGTCTAGCTAGAATTCAATTCAGAGTTGATGAAAAATTCAATAAAGCTTCAATTTATTTCCAGTTGAGCTCAATGTATGCTTAGCTTCATTACAATTCCCTGTAACAGGAAAGAATGGCCCATGATTGGAAAAGTAAAATCATGCCATGACAAATATTAAGCACTTTAATCTGATGGCACGCCTACAAAGCAGATGAACATACAAAAAATAAAATATATATAAAGATAAGGAAGAATGCTGATTCTAGTGAAAATAAAGTCAATATGGTGATTCTCAGATTCAGCTCCACACATGTTAAACTAGGAAGAACATTATTCCCATTTTTATACATTAAAAGCTAGATGATCTCTAAAATATCGCTAACAAGAACTAAATATTAATAACAATCAACCATTTAATATTAAGTGGGTAAGATAATGGGACTGCCATAGCTCCTCTCTCAGGCGCAAGTGTAAATGGGAAGTCTTTAGTTGAAGGAAAAGTAGAGTTTGAAGAAATTCTTCAAAAACAAGCCAGCCTCTACTTAAAGGATGGCGGGGAAGAACGTGAATTATTTTAAGAGTAGCAAGTCCAAAACACGACATTTGTATGGAAAAATTATGGAAACAACTTATTGGGTAACTTTATAGAAAACTTAACACAGTAGAGGAGAAAGCCACTAAGTTTAACAGCATACAAAAATATATTCAAACAAACAAAAAATATAGATAACAAGTAAAATAACTAAACCGAGAATTAGAAACATGAAGCAAAATTCAGCATTTGTGTAAGAAGTGTTCTAGAAGTACCAAGTAGAAAGAAATGTTCCAAGAGATAGTTCAAAATTTTTTTCAAAAAATAATTATAAAAGTTCAACAGAAAACACAGGATATAAAATTCAGAGAATCTCAGGCAGGATAAAGTATCCCGATCCATACACAGGCCAGTAAAGCCATAGAGATAAAAATGTTAGAAAGGAAAAGCCCTGTAACATCACCAGAGTAAGATGATGTCTGAATCCATTATAACCATGCTGTCTTCTTTTCACTGATCGAAGGAAACAAAAGACTGTTGGGTGATAGTGGCAGGGGCTGGAGATCAGTAGAAAAAGTGCTTGCCTAGTCCTGAGATCGATTTGCCAAAACCACGTTTAAAAAATTGGCATACTTAAGCTCTAGAGTTAATGTACACAGAATACCAAACTCAACTTTAGTATCTTCCAAATTTTGAAGGTGAATAAACTCTTTAGAGAGAAAAAGAAAGTGATTATTTTGTTATGAGCTGCTCTCCACAGTAAATACTGATACACTCATAGGCAAGAAAGAAATAATGAAAAGCCACATTAAAATGTAGAACGGTAGATACCAGAAATTGTAAATATCTAATCATATATAAATAGCTATATATTCTTAATTCTCACCATTGTGAAAAGCAAAAATAATGTGTTGTGGGGTTCATAAACTACATAAGCAAAGCGAAAAAACAGTATCTTAAAGTTAAATAAATAGAAGTATAGTTGTTAGAAATTGTGGTATGCAACACTTGGTACATTGTTCAAAAATGGAACATTTGCTTGCTGGAGTTTGATCTCAGGCCTTGTAGGTGTTGATAAGTGCTTCGCCACTGAGGTATATCCTAGCACTACTCTACTACTCTTGCATAATGCACGCTACTGTTATTCTCTCTTCCTCTCTCTCTCTCTCTCTCTTCCTCTCTCTCTCTCTCTCTCTCTCTCTCTCTCTCTCTCTCTCTCTCTCTCTCTCTCTCTCTCTGTCTCTTTCTCTCTCTCTCTCGGTCTTGAGACAGGAGACAGGGTCAAACTCTGCAGTTCAGGCTGGACCTAGACTCACTATGTAACCCAGGTCGGAGTCAAACTCACATTAATTCTCTACCTTCTGCCTCTCAGGTGCTTGAATTACAAGAAGTGAGACACCGTTGCTCAGTGGTGCCGGGGAGTTAAACTCAGGGCCTTGTGGTTGCCTAGGCACTGTGCTCTTCCAACCCTCGTATCACGTGTAATAAATGTCTTCATCCAGGTTTCATCTTGCCATTCAATTTGGTTGGTCTTTAGTATGCTTTGAGAAATAAAGATTTTGAAGTTTCACATATTTATTATTCTCATATTAGTTGGTAAGTTACCTAATATATCTGTATTTGGAAGGTTAGGTTTCCAGTGTCTGCCTGGAAAAATCTTCACTTCCTTTACTAATTTGCAACATTAAATGTGCCATAAAGTTTCTATTGTGTGTAAACATTATGTATCACATGTATACACATTAGTAACATGGGAAAAGTTTCCATTATGTCCTGTTGATCTTTAACCTATTCTTATTCTAATAATAAAACTTCCAAACTGTGATACTAAATTTTATGCAAAAGAAGTCTTTTTTCCACATATTTTTTTCTCATTCATAACTTGATTGCTCCTTAATATTCACTCCTCTGTAAGAATTTAAAAATATTTGTAAGGTTTTTATCATGCACCTATATAACACACAACCATATAATTATGTTGTTTTTTTCATGGACCCTGAAGTTCAGTTTTGGTATTTTAACAATTTTAAGTACTGAGCCGTTCAACCACAAGCCTTTCTCTGTTCTCCTAGATTTTGTTGCTCAGTGGAATTTCAACAAAGATTTAAATTTATTGATGAAGTTATTACCTGATCATTTGTCACTGTTTTGTTTTAGTGTGAAAGTTTTTGGCCTTTAAGTGGAAACATTAAAAATTTCTACTGGTATCAAAATATGAAACAGAGAAAATTATGACAAAAATGTGTAAGTTTGAAACTCTGTAAAACTGTAAATAATGACCTAAAAAAAGAATTAAAAAGTTTCGTGTAATAGAGATATATATACCATTAATGGTTATTGAGCAAATTAGTAGTGTTAAGATATTAAATTTTTATAAAATTTATTTGGTTTCAATAGAATGACTATTAAACTACCAGTTACTTCAGAAGAAAATTCCTAATTGCTTATAAATGTACAAGAAAATTTAAAAGACTTATGTACAATAACAACTATTGTATTAAAAAGAAGTACAGGGATGACACCGTCTGAGTTCAACTGTTACTTATTACATCTATAATAATGAAACTAATCCTATGAGAGTAGAGGTAAAAAATAAGATAGCTACAGCAAAAAATCCAGGACTCCATAAGGAAAAAAATCAACTGCATTTAAAAAAATAATGTTGCAGAAACAAGTCTGAGGAAAACAAGGACAGTCTCAACAAATATTGCTGGAATAAGCAGTTAACTACACATACCGCAAACCAGCAGTCTGAAGAAACAGCCTGAGGCATGTGCTCTGAACTTGCCTACGAATTTGCTCAAGACCACACAACAAAGTTTAAACCTAAATCATCATCAGATATTGAATAGAGCACAGGAGGAATTCTTCACAAAATTCTGTTAAATGGGAATTTTTAAGTAGGACATTGGAAGCATTGTCATGAAAACTGGTAAATGACATCACCTAACAGCTAAACTTCTAATTATTGTTTTAAGAAAAAGACAGCTAAAACTTTAAAAGTAAGTCAGAAAACGGGGCAAATTATTTGTGATTTACATATTTGTTAAAGCCCTTATATCAAGCCTACAAGTTATTTTCAAATCATAGTGAGAGAAAAAAGTATTTTATAAACAAGCAAAGGATTTGAACAGTCACTTCAGCAAAGGATTATGAGTAGCAAATACATACATGGAGCACAAGAAAAGCAGAAATATTACAACTAGACGATTACACGTACATACAGCAGGTAAAAGAGTAAACTTTGTCAACATTGAGCACTGGCAACAATGCAAAGGATCCTATGTCTGGTAACAATTCCATAATGTGACGTATTTTCAAACATTCCTTTTCGCTTGCTGTCATCATAGCATGATTTCTGTTCATTATTCATTTTAGATTAGTGATTATAATTTCATGCCATAGACTAATCGCTTGTATTTTTTCTTACACGTCTGCTAGGCAGCATTTACTGATGGTTATTTTTCAACACTGACTAGGTCAGTAAATTTATAGCAACAGTTTTGAGTGGAGTACCAGACAGACAGCTGTGCACACAACTCTTATGCCCTATTCTCTTTCAGTGGAAAGTAACTTCTGGATTATTAACTCTGTCTCCACTGCATGAGATCAGTCATACCGAGGAAACCGAGGAAATGTGAAATGCATCGAGAAGATTGGCTCAAAGTCTTCAAAGTATATTTTAATTTTTTAACTACTTAATGAGTCACTGACACAACTATAGCAAACTACATAAATATAACATTTTAATGTCAATCAAATAAACCAATACACCAATGCTTGCATTTTCTTAGTTTTTCCATAAAATATTAATTTTAAATGTTATTTTACTATGAAGTGTATACCATTTTATAAAATTATAATCCTTTTTACTGAGTCGTAAGTGTTATTGATTTTAGGCAGTCTATTTTTAATCATATTCTGATATTTTTATTATTTTATCATATTCTTTTTTTCTGTTTCCCAATACTGCTTGCAGGGGCTGGGTGTACAGATCAGGGGCAGAGCAAGTGCCCACCATGCACAAGGCCCTGAGTTTAATCCCCCAAATCAGAAAAGTAAAAGTAATATCTTTGGTAAAATTTGAGTCATTTTTTATTGCCACATTATTTTCTATGTTTCATTTTTGTGCAGTTGAGATACAAAGTGTTGTCCTGATGGTGTCCAGTTAATAGGCTACCAATAATAAGGAAGGTTTTCCAATATATGGTGCTAACTTTAGTAAATCAGTCAAGTATTAGGATGAATAGTAGTTTTCCTTAAATATGACTGAAATAAATTGCAGAAGCGTGACTTTTAGTTTGCTAACTTTTAGAAAATGTCCCAAAGCACAATGTAATATTAGGATAGCTTACTACTGATAGCATGTTTAGTCATTATTATAAATATTCACCATAACAATATTTTGTTGCCTTCAACGTATACAATTTGATTATCAGTATTCAAACTTTCTAATATGATTTGTGATGCACCCATGATACAACTATGACAAATACTTTTTGCCATTTGTCACCTTCTTTATTATTTATTAATAGTGCTATCATTAATATTATTTAGTAATTATGAGTGAAACTTCAAAAATGATGATTTTGGTGTTTAAAGTGTTGTGGATTAAAACAAAACTTTATGCATTCTACCTATGAACTAAATTCGTCAGTCCACTATATAAATATTTGCAGTATTTTAAAACTAATATCAATTTTTGAGTGCTCCTTTAAAGTGAGATTAAATAATTACATGCTTTACAGACTAAATATAGAGTGATCACAATTTCACAATATGTAATTGTAAACATAATTTTATTTTATGTTAAATATACTTTTATGTAAACATCTATAGTTCAACATATTTGGTATATGAGGAAAATAATATCCATTTATCACTTCAATTATGAGTTTATACTACACATAGAGAAGTGTGTTTCTAACATCAATTAAAAATTAAAGAAATCATATCTATGGATATAAAAATTCAAGTACTTTAGCACAGGAACCCAACAATTTCATCTTTGTGAAAAGTTAATATTTGCACCCTTTTCATATTATGGAAATAACATTTCTATCATAACATGAGTGATCATTTCTTCCATCAATACATAGTAGTATATAAAACACAGTGTGCTTTTCCTATTGGAAATTACATTTTAGAATGCTTAAAGAAGCAAATATAAAGTGTAAACTATCAGATAGTGATAATTTTCAAGAATTGAAAAAAGAAAATAATGAGGACTCAATGTGACATAAATCAGAAAATTTTCATTCACTAGGTCAGATAAGGACTTTTTCATGAAGCAACATTTTAACTGACATCTGAATGGTGGGGCTACTGGGCATGTAGTACTCTGCTACTATTACATAATAAATAGCGAGACTGAATAACTTATAGAACAGAGAAATTTAGCTGGGCCTGATAGTGCAGGCCTGTAATCTAAGTATCGTGGGAAGTAATATGGGAGGTCTTCAAGTCTAGCCTGGAAAACTACATGAAAGCTTGTCTCAAAGACAACAATGGAAAGAGGCTGGAGAGGCAGCTCAGAGTGAAGGCCCCATGATCAGTCTCTAACACTGCCACACTGCAAAGGAGAAAAAGAGAAACACAGAGAGAGAGAGAGAGAGAGAGAGAGAGAGAGAGAGAGAGAGAGAGAGAGAGAGAGAGGGAGAGAGAGAAAGACAGACAGACAGACCGAGAGAGAAAGAGAGAGAGAGAGAGGTTTATTTCTCATGGTTCAAGAGGCTGAGAGAAGATCATGAGAGACAGATACAAGGGACAAATTTGGCTATTTAATGCGAACTTTGTTGTTGGCCCATATTTAAGTGACCAGAGGTATAAAAGGGCAAAAAGAAGACCAAAGTGGTGTCCTCAAGCAATAAAAAAGCAGAGCGAACTCATTCTTTAGTCACTTTAAGTGATATTAATCCATTGGTGAAGATGGAACCCTTAGTACCTGGACACTTCCCAATATGCTGTCCAATTGAGACTAAGTTTCCATCAAATAAATTTCGCAGGAAGCATTTAGAACATAGCAGTCACAATTCTAGCACCTGAAAAAACGAATGGGGGACCCAGAAATAAGTTGATGCTTTGTATGTTTGAAGAAAAATAAGGTGTGCTCTCTAAATGGGAGAGTATGTGACCAAGAAATTGACAGAGAATGTGAAGCCAAGAAATTTTCAAGTGTCAGTTCATACGGAATGGCTGTCACAGTGAAGTGGGCAGATATTGTCTTAATAGAAACATGCTTCAGGAGTTGAAAGAAAAAGTAATATGATACTGACATGATTGAAATGTCATTCAGATTCTTTGGAGATGGGAGTTATTGAGAATAAAGACATACTTGGATTAAGGCGATAAGTTACTTGAAGAGTAGCATAGACAGTAGAAGGAAACAAGTCGGGATTTCATTGTCCACAAGAGGATTAGAAATCACAGCTTATTCTTGTGAGACATGCATCATCACACGTTCCTGTCCTCAGGCACGCTTTTCTCGTACACACAGTCTGTATCCAACCTTGGTCACTGCTTCTGCTCCATTTCTTAGAATGGGTCAGTCATATAGATGCATATGAAATGAAATTGAAAATAATATCAATAGAAAGGTTGTAATTGCTTTTTGCTGATTGAGCGTTTCAAATGTGGAGAAGGTTGGTAGGACTAAACTAGGCAGAAATTGGAGTAACTATTCTCATCCAACTTCCCAGCACACAGAACATTACATCAAATAATCCTCTTGCCTGTTTGTTGAATTTTGAAGAACTCAGAGTGATTTATCTTTCTTCTGAGTTGAACTTTCAAGTTAGTAATAAGAATGTAAGTAATATTTATAGCTTTCCATGCCCCTGTGCCAATAGGCATATCAATAAGCTTGAATTTATAGCTCGGCTTTAATGACAAATTTGTTATTTTTGAAATGAGATGTCAAAAGAGTGACTTAGTTTTTATAACCTCTAATGTAGGAAAGGGATGATTAACAGGACTTCAATCACGTGTTTCCAAGGAGGTTGGCTCCACAATTTCAGGGGAATCCGCTGTATTACAATGCTTACACTTCTCTGATTCTTTCCTACTGCTGAAAAATATATATACACTAAAATTAGAAGCTCTGAACCTCTACCAACTCAAGATCAACTGCCTTATTTCTATCCCCTCTAAATCTGTTTCAGTTCTCTATTAAACATCTGCCTTGATAGAAGATTTTTCTGATATTATAGATATATTTTCAGAATATATCTGAAATATAAATATATTTTGCATAATTTGAACAATTTAGTATTTCTGTCATTTTTGTAAACTATATCATTTGAAATATAAATTTATATTCATATTTTTTGAGATAAAATAATTATTCTTTGATATTAAAATATTTTTATCTTCAAGGATATGTAGCTGCCGATTTTTAAATATCTTCCTTCAGTAACTAGCACAAAAAACAATTATGATTTATGAGTTAACAGAATAAAGCAACTTTAGTATTATTTCCCATTGTCATTTAAAAGTCATTTAGTAGAGAAAGATCTGAGATGACACTAAATGAAATCTATGGGAGAAATTATGACTTTTATGATTTTGCTGAAATAATATTTTTCCTTTATTTAAAATCCAAAAATTTTAATTAAGTAATGCAAATATCTAGTTTTTGAAGTAATTATTATTATTACTTGAGACAGGGTTTATCTGTCTCCATAATGTACCCTTAGGACAGGGAATATTTATTCTGTGCCATCATACCATGAGATTACATAAATTGATTTTTTATTGTTATAGTGACTCAAAACTGAGAGTTTGCCTGGAGTCTCAGAAGATTCTCTACTCTTCAACTTTTGAGCAATACCAGGACTCTCAAGACACTGAAGGAAAGATAATGCCTTTTAGTATTAAGCAGGACTGGATTTTTGTTATCGTGTTAGGTAGAATTGCCAACTTATTATAATGTTTACTTAGAGATTCAGTGTAGTTTAAGGAGACATGTTTGTATTTCAAGTTGACAAGAGGTGAGTTATTGTGGTTAAGCTTGTCAACTTATTTGGATCAGAGGCTAGCTAAATAATTAGAACATCCTATTCCTGGGTATCTCTGGGTAAGTAATGGGCACTCTGGCCCCTTCTTCTCTGGTACTATTCTTCTGCTGTAATTTCTGGCTGCCACAAGTAGGATAGCTTTTCCTTACCACTCTCGTGTCCATGCCTCTTTTGCATGAGTATTAGCCAACCATGAACTGAACCCAATGAAATTGTGAGTCCAAATTAAGCCTTTGGTCTCTAAGATGTGAGTTTCTAGTCTGTTGTTCTACCCATGAGAAAGTCATGGGTATGCTCCAATTGGAGTGAAAATAGGAGGTGAAATTCTCAGTGAATCTTCTGCTGATTAGCCAGCCACATCTTCATATATTTGGGTCTCTTGTGCTACTGGAGTCAGTTTGTAAGCATACACGATAACTTCTCTGCCTGTCAAGCTCAGAATTTTATGAAGGTGGGTCATTGTTTGTCATTTTAAAATGGTTGGAATGATACCAGGTAAACTAATAACCACCTAAAACACCTAAAATCATACTTTAAAAAACTGCTACAACAAAAGAATAGGATCTCAAATAACAAACTTTCATAAAAATCATCAGCTGAAGAATGCAAATATAATCAAAACAAGCAAAAGCTTAAAATGCTATTAGCTGAAACAATCTAAGAGTTGGAATGATATTGAGTGAAAATAACAAATTATTTAAGAAACTAAGTAGGAGTAGCAAAAACATATATAGAAAGATAATGCTCCAAAATTTTTCAGTGCTCAAAGAAAATCACCTACAAATACATAATAAAGCGAATCTCTAGAAGGGAAGAACACACCTGAAAGGCCTGAAAATTGGAAAAGTCTATATTAGCATCTCAGTATTTTGAAGTGATGTAATTATGGCCATAAAATAGATACTACAAATATACACAAAGTAACCCTTCATTCAGGAATTACAAAATGTATATGATCAAATAAAAATTAGTAGCAGCAACTTTCTAAAAAGGATCAAATGGGACATGAGCAGTAAGAGATCTAAAAAGCAGAAATCAGCCAGGAAGACATATTTTCTTTGTGTGTATATGCATAAATACAACAGCTGAATTATAGAATTTTTCTATTATTTTACATATTTCGAAACTGTTCTTCATCATAGTTATATTAATTTATATTTATAAACTAAGCTATTTGTTCTTCTAATTCTCATGAGGAGTTTTTGGTTTTGTTATTTTGACAAGCTGTTATGAGAACGAAGGTGAGATAATTTTGCATTTTGCTACAGATGTGAATTTCCTTGATAACTGTTGAAATAAAATTTTTTGTATTTGTGTTCCACTTGTATATCCTCCTTTGAGAAACATGCATTAAAGTAGCCTATCCGCTTTTAAATTGTATTGCTTGTTCTATCCTTGTTGAATCTTTTGGGCATCTTTTATATCCTGAATATTAACCCTTTGTTAGATGAATAGCTTACAAGTACTTTCTCTCACTCCATAGATTATTTTTTCTTTTCTTTTCTTTTCTTTTTCCATTGTGTTAACTCACAATAATAGCTGTTCCAAGAGTCAGGTTGGAAAACTTCATATTTCACAGGGTTTTTGGAATGCAAATCAGATAATTCTCTTAATAATGGTGATTACTCATTAGTCTTGGACTAAATTATGCTCCTTTTCACTTTACAATTCTTAACAAGATCTAGAAGGGCAAAACTGTTTTCAAGTTACTTAACTAAAGAACTAAGCTCACAACATAAAAATATAAAAAATTATATAAGAACATAGAATTAATATTTTCTCCCATTCAATCTAATAGTACAAGTTACACAATAAAAGAAAGTAAATCCCAAAGTTAAGAAAAATGTCTAAAATCTGTTGAGATTGAATGTCATCGTCTATAAACTATTTGTAGACTAAACATATTTTAAATAAATCATGTACTGAAGAAGAAACAGAAGTGAGACTATACATTAATCTGCATAAAAATGAAAATAACATAATAGAAAATAAAAGATGCTGATATAATAGTAAGTCAGAGAAATCTGTGCTGCTAATCACCAGGATCCCAAATTGGACATTTTGCTACAAGACAGAGCAGCTAAAGCTTTCTGCGGTGAAGGTCACACAAATCACGGAAGCTGAGAATCGGAAACAAAAGCTCTTTTGCTATTTTCGGGATTTGGTTGACAGAACAGTGAGATAATTAGAAAAGGCCAGGTACGACTTCAAATCCAGTTGAGATGTGCCAAGCTCACACAAAGACCTGAAGAAACGGAAAGAGAATCCTTTTATGTCTTTTATTTTTCTTTCGTTGCTTAGGTGACCTTCAATTACATAAAAATTTTGTCACCTGGTTGTACACTTCTTTTGTAGTTATGTCACAGTTACCACTAAACATTGTCAGTTGATCCCCAAGGGACATAGCTGACCTCCAAGGGGACAGCAATGGCCTTGAGCTCAGGGAATTCAGACCGTCCTGCTCAGAGTTCTTTGCAGCTGCTTTCCAATTCCCAGCCACCTTGAGGAGGAAGACAAAAAGAATAGGCTCTTTGTAATCCAATCTCTTCTCCAGGAATTGTGGGAATTAGGAAAATTGTGTGCATTGTTAGTGAAAGAAAATTCTGCTGAAACAGACAGCGGAGTCAATGTCCACTGCTTTATCGTATTAAAGGTGTGAGCACGATAACTTTGGTATAGGATGGCAGAGGACAGATGGCCCTAAGGAGAAAAAAAAAATGTCTGTCTGTATTGACTTTTCATGAAAAAGCCAGCTCTTTAAAACATGGATTATAAAAAATTATTTAAAAGGATGTAAATTATAGCATCAGGCAGGCTACACCTAAGGTTTATTTCTTTTAATTTGCTATGAATTATGTGTATTCAACCACTCCTCTTGCAGGCATGTGTCTCAAAGTCTTTGAAAAATAGAGAAGCATATTCAGAATGATTCATTTATAATTATCCATTCAAGATTTAAAAGTGTATAATACAACTTTTTTTTCTAAAAGCTAGGAAAATTTCATTTCAAAAAATCTCTTAAATCTATGAGAAAACATGCCAAATATGATGAAATACCTGATTATGATATTTGGAAAGTTTAACAATGTTCGACTGTGCCAATTCTAGCTTATTAGTACATAATACATTGAATTAGGATAATTTAATTATATTTTAAATTGTATTTGTATTATGTCTTAGTTGGTTTCCAGAAATATTTGTTTAAAAGCAACCAAACTTCCTTGAGTAGAACTGCAGAAATGAGAGCTTAGAGAGTAGAAATTACAGGGACAAAGCTGAATGCTAATCTCAATTTGGCAGAGCATTGCGAATATCTGTGAATATTTAATCCACAAATTCAAGTACTGAGGGAAAATACTCGATTCACTTTGATGTGTGGCTGAGAAGCTGAGTTGAGACAATGGAAGACCAACGCCTTGCTTCCTTCTTGAGTTGTTTTGTTTGAATTTATGTATTTTATGTAGTTTCTTTTCCAGACATAAATATAAAAGTGCATTCATAACATTTTTTAAAAACTACTTTAGATTTAAGAAGGAGGTATAAGAAACTTAGAAATTGCTTTTCCCATTAAATATCTTTAGGTTATATTCCTTTAAATGCTTTAAATATTACATTGAAACATTTTTCTTGGTTTTCTTTTCATTTTCTCCCCTTTTAAGAATTTTCCATTATGCTGTCTGTCCTTCATCACCCTGATTTTGAACATATTTCTATTCTTCGAATAATATATTGTGTCCCACAAGATAATTTTTTCTTCTTTTCGCATGAGTTGCGTGAGATAGAATCTATGGAATCATATATGCACAAGATCATTATTTCAATAACAGTAAATAGAAACATTAAATTGGTGAAATCTAACGACTATTTTTAAAAATCCTTTTGTGCCAAAATGAGACTGATGCTTACTTATTCGCAATTAGTCATAGATTTTTAAGAATTTTTAGGATGAAAATTAGGAAAAATTGAATGGCTGATCAAGTTCAAGCACAATTCATTGACAACCTGGGGAGCATTATAACTTTTTAACAGGGCTTCAATGCAAGAACAAATATAAACGCATAGCACAACCTGACACTGTAACAAAAAAACCCCAATATTTTATTTTTCTTTGGGACCATTTAGCATTTCCTGTCACCTTTTCTCTCCTAAGAATAAAATATCAAACCCTTCCTATACACACACACACTCACACACACACACACACACACACACACACACACACACACATAATTTTTGGTTAGATGTGTTTCTGTCCCACCATTTAAACACATTAACATTATTTAAGTCTGTAATTACTACATTATTCCTTTTACTATTTCTATTATAATTTTTATAGTTGAAATATCCATAAAATTTCACTGTGAGTCAAGATATATTTATTTTTTATGACTTCTGTGTAATAAGATTATCTCTTTTGGCTGTAAATATTAGTAGAGTTAATATATGCAGTAATAAAATTAAAAACACATCTTGAAGTTTCAGTTTAAAGTGTTCTTGATTTACTTTAAAATTAGTAATGTGTCATAAGGAAAATTCATAATTTTTAAATAGCATATAAAATGTCACTCTATATGAAATGTTACACACATATCAATATATGTACACATGTGTATAAGTATACATTTTTGTCATTTATTTTCTTCCTATCTTTAATAGTAAAAATGTTTATAATCTGATACTTCTTTGTTTTCTAAGGCAGAAGATTCAGTAACAGACCTTCATAATATGAATTTAGAATCACTTCAAAGCTAACAACTACTTTGCCACATATTGAATAAAATACTTTTAAAAAATACCTAAATAAAAAAAGGAAGGAAGAGAGCTCCCTCTCATGTTCCAAGGCAGCTCCATAACCTTAATGACCTTCTCACCAAGCTACTAGTAACATTATTGCATAACTTCACTAATACTAATTGATAGTTGAAACATCTCTATAGTTTTATGTCATATAATTTCCACCAGAATATCAATATGAAACATCATCTACCATAAAATAATTACTGTATTCATTATTGCACATTAATACATGTATTTAAAATAGTTCCCAACCATTTATATTATTCTACTTATATTAACAACAAAACTCACACAGCTCTACAGATGTTTAAGAAGTTGTGCCAAGTATTATTTTAAATCTAGTTGTCTTACCATCTTAAGAAAGCTTATAGGAAGAAATTAATAAGTCATTGCTAACCGTAAAAATCATTGGCTGATGATACTGAGGCTATGTGGATGTAGGTTATGAAGATTTAAACTTAGATATTTATGCAATTCCAATATATTTAAAAACCAAAAGAATTATGACTCTTTGAAACAGATAAGAGATGATGTCACCAATAGTAATACTAATTTGCATGTAAACACATCTGTCAATGTTTTACACTCAGGGGCCATGTTTTCAGCAAGCACCTCAACTTCTGAACAGCCAAGTTTATGAATGAAGCCATAACTTTGCGTATTACCTTGGAACTAGTTCAACTGAAACATTAAAAAAATCACCATGTATATTACAAAATCATTATACAGCTATTATTGCATTAAAATTTTAAGTTAAAATGGAAGTATAAATCTGTCCATACTAAAATGCCACAGTGAAACAGATCAAAATGAATTATTACCACTACCTCAACACTATTTACCTTAAAACATATGTGAGAGAATGAACACACAGTACTTATACATTTCATTTATTTTTTGTTATTTTTAACCTTTTTCTTCTAAGGGATTTGTCTTCTTGTTTATTAACAGTTACGTTCCTACACTTTGGGTTGTTCTCTCATCAATATGTTATAGAAGTCAACATGAAATAAATTGTTTAATGAACCATAAGAATCAGCTGACACCCGAAACAATAGTTACAGGGATAAAAGTCCACATTTCATAGTAAAATGACACAGATGTAGTGATTTTTGCTTTCCCCAGCTGAGATTTCTGATGTGTCCATGTTGAAATTAGGAGAAGGGAGAGGATGAGGACAGAGAAGAAGACGTAAAAGACTTGAAGAGCTACGGTTCCAACCTTCGTTTCAGTCACTCTTTTCTCTCTCCCAGGGAAACCTTGATCACATAGTTGCCAAATATGTCTTTGTATGGATTGTGCCTAACTCATGCTATATAAACTGAGGTCACTGGACCTTTCCCTTTGCTCCATTGTAGAGTATGGATAATGCTATATTATATTCCCCAAATGATACTGGAAAGATTAAGTAGGGTGTAGAGAGCTTTGCTCAGTAGTCATTATATACAGAATGCTCAAAAAATAGCTGCAAATAAACTCAGTCGATCTATTAGCCTTATCATCTGAGTCACTTTGTCATTACTGAGACACAATACTTGATGTTCACAACGTAAAGGAGAAATGCTTTGTTTTAGTTCATGTCTTCAAAAGGCCTCAGTCCAGACATGGTTGGCCATCGATGGTGGAAGGAAGTGGAGGAAGGCAGCTCATGATGTTATGACAAAAAGGAAGCAAAGAAAGGGCAGAACCAGGAACAAGAATGTGTTCTTCCAAGTCTGGGGTGTAGCTCAGTGATTGGTGTTTGTCTAGGATGTGCGAGGCCCCTGGTTTGGTCCCTCATCACTACACATTAGTTGGGCATAGTGGTACACACCTGTAATCTCAGCACTTGGAGGCTGACACAGGAGGATTGTCATGAGTTCTAGGCAAGTCTGGGGCTGCACAGTGAGTTCAAGATTGGCCTGGTAAGACTGTGGCTTGAAAATAATATGCACTATTGTGACCGTTGAAGAGATTACATCAATTTGAGGGAATCAAGAACCACCCCTGGATTAGGGTTTGGGAACCACATCTAGATTGCGAAATTGAACCATCCTGGATTAGAGTGCAAGTGACTTGTGGGCCAGCAAATGAGAGATGAGCACCCACCCGGATGTGGGAGGTTGAAGTGGAACTCCAACGGGTATAAAAGGAAGGAAGAAGGAAGGTGGTTACAGCTTTTTCCTCTGGGAAGGCTCTTGCCTTGGCAATTGTCTACGGACACGCGGACTTGCTGCATACTGCAGATCTTCAGCACAGGTTTGCTCCAGTCTCAACTTGTGCCTGTCTGCCCATCATTGCTCTTCGGGCCCTAGTCTTCACCTGTGTTCTTCAAACAACCGAGATCGGCTGCAGACTCCTCTCACCAGCTGTCCTGCAGTACCACACAGAAGATCTACTTCACGTCTGAGCAGCCATCTTGGACTATCTCTATTCTCAGATTTGTAAGCCTTCCTAATAAATCCTTTTTGTTATAAAACTTGTAAATTCTGCCTTTGAAAGAACCCAAACTAATACAACTATATATTTTTTTTCAAGCAAATACCCCGGTGACCCATTCCTCTAACCAGGCTGAATTTTATAACAGCACACAAAACAAACAACTGGTTAATCCATCTGAATCCAGTTAATCCCCATAATCCATTCACCTTCCAAGCACATAGACTTTGGGGAACACTTCCTATTTAAATGATAATAGTTCACCTTTGGACCCCACAAGACTTAGGTCCATCTTATTATACATAATGTGTTTAGCTCATGTCTAATAACTACTAAAATTTTAATAGTTTCAATATTGTTGAAAAGTTCAAGTCCAAAGTTACCTCTGAGACCCAAGGCAAATCCTTAGCAGTCAGCCCCTTGGAAGCTCAAAAAGAAAAACCCTTCCAACATACAATGACACAGCATATGTATACCTATTGCGGTGGAGAAGAATAATAGACTAGGAAGGAATTGTACTGAAGAAAGAAACCTGGAAGGGAACATATTAAATCCTGTAGCTTCATGTCCAGACCCAGGGAAGTTAACCCTGCCAGAGTATGAAAACTTTTTCTTTCCTTATGTCATAGAATCTTCCTGCTACCCTCATCTTTTTAGAATAAACTTCTGTTAGAATAATAATGAGGCATATGCATAGAAAAGTGTAACAAATAGTTCAATTGAATTTTTGAAAGTGAACGCATTGTAACATCACAAACTTAATATTAGAATTTCCTCCTTAAGGCCTCACAGTCATTAACATTCTTTTTAAAACAAAAAAAAATATCATCCTGATTATCTAAACTTTGTACACATTTTCCAGTTGCGCATAGTTTGCCTGTATGAAACGTTCATGTACACATTGATTATGAGATTCGTTTATGCAATTGACACTAAGGTCATTGATACTCAGTGCATACTGCCCTATTGACTTAGTATGACACTAATAGCTACTAAAATGGGATTACGTCCTAACCAACCAAGGATTGATTACCAAATACAATAAGTTACTAGGTTCCTTTATGGATATTTTCATGACCCATGGTATATATTGCCTACCTAATTCCAAAAGGGTCAAATATATGCCTCATCAGCACATGCAATGCTTTATTTCCCTTGCATTAACAGCACTGAAAAATAGTTTCTATTTAGAATTGTCTCAGTTACTTTTTGGTGCTGTGACAAAAATATCTGACACCCACAACTTAAGAAGGGCAAGGCGGATTTTAGCTCACTATTTCAGAAGGTATTACACAGTCCATTCTGGGATGACCAGCAACCGTGGAAGCCCATGGCAGAGGTCTAATTGGAGAAAAGCTCTTTATTACGTCATAGGCAGAAAGCCAAGCAAGGGTCGGGCCAGCTAATATCTGGATACTAAGACTAAAAGCACAGGCTTCCCAGGAAGAAGCTTTAACCAAGCTTTTTCGTCCATTCTTTATTAGTTCAAGTGGCCACGCTTCCAAAAGTGGGTGGTCCATACCAAGCGTGCGTGGTCTTCTTTTATTTCCGGCCCCACACGTCAATTACACACACTGGAAACCTCCAGTCTGGGTGTTTTCTAATCTCAACAATTTGACACAATTCCTCAGTGTAAAGTCTCAAGCACCCATTGCTTCTAGCCGGGCCCCACCTCTCAACAACACAGGGTTCTGTAGGTATCTCACGACATCCAAATACGTGAGGCTTTTGGGGACACTCCAGGTCCAAACCATAGCAAGTATGTTGTTATTTCTGCATCCTCCTTTCACTTGACTGAGTTCTATACAGATATTGTCAGGCTTTTAAAAAAACATTGAAATCTCTGTGGCTCTCCTATCATCTATATATACTTGCTCCCCAAACGAAACTCTTTAGCACATATTTGATAATTTTCTTTCATTCTTCAGTTTGTATAGTTTGCAACTTTTACATATCCAAAAAATTAAAACCTTTTGGTATCCCATAACACGGTGGGATGGCAGGCTCCAATGGCCTGTTTGAGGTATAGCACAAGTGGCCACAGAGTAACAGGGACATTAAAGACACAAGACTTGTAATATGCCATGATTGCTCTCTTTCTGATTCCAGGGGTATTTTCCCCTCTTGATTTTTTTCAATATATCTGATTTTCTTCTTCGATTGTCTATAATTTTTGATGAACAATTTATCATTGTCTTGAAAATTTGAAAAGTTTTAAAATGACACTTCAAATTAACTTCAAATTTAAAATGTGTACCTGTAATATATACTTGGCTTAATGAAATTATCGTTTAATTAATTAACTATGGTACATTGGCTTGTTTTCAGGTCTGAGCAAAGCTGAGGCATCAGCAAGATCATAGAAGAGCAAGGGGCAGAGCACAGAGATCATTTAAACTGGGACTCCAGCACGCAGAATGCAAAGTGCAAGCCGGGTGGGGGGGAGGGTGATGAGGTCAGCACAACTTCTTACCATCTATTTCATTTAAAGATTAACAGAGAACGTTGAAAAATGCCCTTCTTTAACAAAAGCAAAAAAATGAAGAGAAAAAGAAAGAAAACAGAAAAATTGAAAGCAACCATAAGCAGTCATAAAAAGAATTTTAAAGATTGATGCCGACATACAAAGAAAAAATATTATAGAAGAAACATGTGGGAAACTTATAAAGAAATGATGAACCAAGATAAATAAATGAAGGGGGAAAGAAATTAATTAGTTTTTTTTAAACTAAGCCCCTAATTTTTATAAGTCATCAAGGGCAGGTGAATTTCATGTTTCAGCAAATGTGTTAAAACCTAAAACGCCTTCCGGCCATATTAGCTTAAATATTAATTATTATGATCCCGTTATCACTCTACATTGTCAGATGGCTGGAAAGATAGGGCTCAGTTCTTTATGCTGACTTTTAATAGTCACATAGATGGAGACAACGGGACCCCAACAGGATAGAATCTAGATTAAGGAGGCTCTGAACAATAATTGCGAGGAGACGACTAATTTGCTACTTAAGTTCTTAAAAGACATGTTGATTTCTCTCAAACTCAAAATATTTACTGTTTTATGGCACAAAATTTGTCATTGCTACTGTTTTTACCTCTCAAGATAGAATGTAGAAGAATTTGCTCCTTTGAATGAGCAAAAAAAAAAAAAAAAAAAAAAAAAAAATCCTCCACACCCTCTGAGAAACGGATGTGATTCTGGAAAACAATCTGACCTATAAAAACTTGAAGAATTCTTGAAAAATAATATTAAATAGTTATATTTTTGGAAGGAGAATTTAAAAATGGGACGGATAAAGTTTAAGAGAAATGTCTAATTTTTAGTAATACTAATAATAACAACTATTTGTTTTTAAACCTGAAAAAAAGTTTATTTTAACCTAAAGCCTGTGTTAGTCTGAAGAAAAAGAAGTCCTGTCCTTCAGTAGATTTAAACTGAACCTAAACATAAATAGCATTGCCGTCATTAGTTCAGCAACACTACATCAAGATAAGGAAACAAAAGCCAAGGAATTATATTGATTTAAACTCTACAGGTCTAATTTAAAGATAAGCTGGATAGGAAAAGAAAAGAGCTTTAAAAATAGGGTAAACTAGAGAAACAAGTTTGTCCTTTTAATGTCCTCTCTAAATTTAGGACTGAAAACTAGTAAATGAAGAGGTACACAATATTTAAATAAGTGAGGTTTGTTGATTTAATTGAATCCACATATAAATTAAAAATTAGTAGCTCATTCAAATTAAGCAACCCACACATGTTGTATACACAAGATACGGAATTTAGTAGGTTGAATTAATTCCTGTTTTAGGAAAGTAGTAAGTCTTTTTTAAGTTTATAAAATTTTATTTTTCCTCTCAAAGCCACGTTATTATAAAATACAGATATAAGAGATTTTAAGTCGTTTCAGAATAAATATTTTCAAAAGAACTCTTAATTAAATTAGAAAGATAAAAACTATACGGAAACGAATCCATTGACAGGACTTTTCAGAATTATTGTTTTTCAGATAAAATCGATTTGACAAATCAAAGTCCATGTATGTTAGTATTATATTGTTTTCTCTAATACCTATGGCTATAATTAACAAAATATAATTATGTTATAATGATTAATTATATTCATTTTCGACCAACAATAAAAGGTAGTTTGAGAAACTTAATCTGGATTTGATTATTCTGCTTACAGTTGTAGTTGAACAATTACGTGCCAATAGCTTTGTAGGAGATGCAAAAGAATTCACCATAGTCAGGAAAACAATGTAATTTACATAACAAATTTGCAATTCAAAAAATATGATATTTTAGCTGAGATTGGGGAGACAGCAAATGAACTGAAAAAACATAGAGTGGATTTTAGAAAGAGAGTCAAACATTGAAGGACAAGTGGAAACACATTAAAGAAAGAAGAACAATTTTTAAAGCTAAATGGAAGGTAGACAAGATTGAACAACATTATCAGATTGAATCCTGGAAAGAAGATTGCAATTTACAAATCCATGCTAGTCTGATGGAGTTCCAGGAGTTCAAATCCAGCCTGAGATATAGTGAGTTCAGGAACACGGTGGACTACTGAGAAAGACTCTATCTATTGCAAATAAACAAATTAAAAAAGTTGTAAATAAGATTCTTTAAAGAATGGACTCATATTCTTCAGTACTCAAGGTGTTTATTAAGGATGACCCATAATATTTGTGTCTAAGAATCTTTCCAAACTGACTCTGCCAACCCATCAGGCATACATAAGTCATAGTGACTGGTCAGAGATATCCACACTCCGCTATGATGGGTGGATCCACACACCCCTCCAACAACATGGTGCTGGATGAGGACCATATGAGCTACAGCAAGGCTGCGACAGAGGCAGCTCTCTGAAGCTGAGTGAACACTCAAAAGGCAAACACTGACGAATGTTGACAGCATTCCTCCCAGCCAGGAATCAAGCTTGTCTTCGCAGGGAGCTTTGGGAAGTGCAATGTCTTAAACTTAACAGCTATTATAACAAAGAACATCCTAAATTGAATCTGACATTTAAGATTTGAGAGAAAGATAGAGGAACAATTTTTAAAATAACAAAAACAAAACAAACAAGCAAACAAACAAACAAAAACAAAAGCAGAAGCAAAGACAAAAGCTTTGTAGAAAGAGTGGTAATGTACTGGTAAGAAAACATGTCTGGCCAAGAGAATTCAGGGGGGTTAAATTTGATTGAGGGTTTCTGAATTCTAAAGCTAACTGTTCTAAAGCTGTTGGAGCACAGCCCTTCCAATGTCATTTCTAAAATGCCAATGAGTTCAATTTTTAAGCATATATTAATATTCATCTTTGTCTAAGCATTTGTGCTTAATAATACCTGGCTCAAAAAAGTCAAAAATGACTGAAACCGAAGCATACCTTGTTTACTGGAAAGACAAGTTTAAAAGCATACCCCATCCAGATAGAAGTTACCAATCATCCTCCTCATTTAAAAACAAAATATTACTTACCATATAATTAATGGCATCCATGAGAAATCTTTCGAGGATATCCTAATGTAAGAAACACAAAAGACTGAAATTTCTTACCTATAAAAGCATGTACAACAAGATTATTTAAATATTTATGTTTTAATTTTTATAAAACTCACTAAGATTCGCTAGGGAAGGTGTCAGGCTGTAGACATTTACAAAATCAGCTTCATGAACATGATGCAAAAAGTGACCAATTTTTAGTGCTTTTGCATTGCATTTCATGAGATTTGGCATGATACCTCATAATAACTTCATTTTCCTCACAGGAAAAAAAAAAATGAGTCTACTGCCCAGTAAGAATTTGCAGTAAATCTCACAAGAACTCAGGAGCTTGGCGTTTATTGCCCCTCGCTTCCTTTGATTTAGCAGGTCTGCCCTCCAATATTTCTTTCCTCCAAATACTTGCCCAAGTCTGTTTTTAAAACAATTTATACTGGTGGCAAATTTTACAGCCGCAGGCAGTTTGTGGCATATGTTATTGTGTCAGAATGGTCCCTCTCTAGTACATTTAGAGAAACTTCTAGACATCTGTGGTCAAACTCAATTATTTTAAGGGTCTATATCTCCAAGAAGGAAGCACATGGTACCATCTAGTGTTATTCCATACGGAGAGTTTTTCTTTAACTATTGCTATATATCTCACTGTTGGTTTGAAAGGAAACAGTATCTAGAGATACACTTGTTGGAAACTTTATTCTTTATTTTTTGAGCTTGTTCGATAGCATGAAAGCTAAACTAGGACTGAATGTGCTATAAATGTAACATGTGCAATAATTTTGCTACTTACATTTTTGTTAGAATTTTTTCCTGAGTTCACTTTACATTGACTAAAACAGTCTTTTTTTTTTTTTTTGAAACTTAGGCTGCATTCTCTTTGAGAACACATATTTCTCCCTACACATCTAAATATTCATTGATGCTTTGATATAGTCACTGTCAGTATATGATTTATAACTGTTTCCATGATATTGTTTTGTGATTATCCAATAGAACTTTTTTGGCTTAAATGAATGTTTCTAATATTTTGGAATTTCAAATAAGTTTTTTTGCTAAAAGATGGCCCAAGATCGTTTCATTAGAAAGTATTTTTGAATAGGTTTGGAAACCTTTTATAAATATGTTTCAACACGTTATCTCTCTTATAGCCATAATAATATACTATAAAATAATACATCCCTTTAAAATATATCATATATACTATAGATAAAATAAGAACAGAAGAAATATGCCTTAGAAGTATTCATTAACTTTTTCTCATGACAAGCCCTATCAAGTTTTTATGGTAATGTGAGTTCTACAATCACATAGAACATAATTATCTTGTGTTTTAAATAAAATTTATGTTAAAAAAATAACTTGGGTTACCCATTCCACAGCACACACAGGCAGCAGTTTTCATGCTGTATGCCATCAATATATGTGTATGAGATTAAAATGCATAAATAATTAAAATTTATGGTAAACGACTTACTGATAAGTTGCATCCATGTATCTCCAAAAGAGTACTTAAATGAAGACCCTTCTTTAAGATAATTCAAAGAGGTGGAAGATATTGTTTCATTTATTGTCTATATGGTCCTGTTGTTTTATTTCATTTTGTCCATATTATTTTCCTTGAAATAAGACAGTAATATGAAATTAATATCAGTAATTTTGTAATCTTCTTTTTATGACCCCTGATGAACTTAATTTACCATGTTCAAGTCACTTAGCCCTAAACTGAAGACTTACCACAAAAAGGAATTCCTTTAAGCACGTTGTTGACAATAAGGATTCCCAGACTATAGTCTGTCCATTTAAACAATGAAACAACTTTCTATTTACCATTAAGTTTGAAGTGCAAACTTTGTCTCTGTGTTTGTTTCATCTCTATTCACAATAGTCAAAATGGATCACGGAGGATATGACTTGGAAAGATATTTCATTACCCCAACTTCTCCCCAAGCCCTAATCTTGAGATGCCTTGAGCAGTTGTTCTCTGCCAGACCACGCCCACCACTGCCAGCCACCGGTGAATGGATTCAGACTTAGGTTGGAAGCATCAGATATTGTATCCACGCAATGAAAAAATAGCTCAGACAGAAGCACCATTTGCTCATGATCAAAAATGATACTGTTATCTGCATCAAAATGGATCAAACTTAAGGAAACAAAAACATGCCAGATACACTGAGGCAAGTATCTAGTGTTCGCTGTCACATGTGAAAAGTTAAAAAAAAAAAAAGTTCAACCGGAGGTAGAGTTAGTGGTTACCAAGCACCGAGAGTGTGTGGGTGGAAGAAGATGTGTGGAGGAAGCAGAGTGAGAGATAATCTACGCTGCACTCAGGTACGGAAACCACACACCAAGTATTTTGGTACAATTATTCTATACCAAAAATACAAAAAAAAAAAAATCAACTTCAGATGTACAACCATGGCTAGGTTAGTTTTAAAATACATTATCCTAACACTTACAAAGTAAAACGCTAAAGTCAGCATTATTGTCTAGTTTAAGGATAAGAGATATGAATCTCAACTGAAAGAAAGAACTACTTCTGATTTTTTAGTCTTGCCTGACGTAGAGTATGTATTTGAAAATGGAAAATTCTTCATACAGGTTGACCACATTTTCATAAGCCGTGTGTATGGAAAAAAACCTTAGTTTCCATTGTTATAACATCTCTTTTACAAAATATTTTTCTTGAGTTAACAGAAATATTTCAATGTCAATTTTGTAGCATTTGTACCAGAAATGTTCCTCAACATTAAAGTCAAAATCATTTTTTACTATTTTTCATTTTATTAAAATATTTTGGTTAATATTTACTTAAGATCATGATGTTTATCAATAATATTGTAAGACTTAGAATATTATAAACTACCAAAATAGCAGCATAAAAATAAGACTGGTCTTGTCTTTACAAAATTGTATAAAAATGAAAGAGTTATCAAAAACTGAGATAAAAATTCTTACTTAAAACTCCTTGAGTGCGTACCACTTGCAAAACAGTGTGTTAAATTATAGAGTTCTACAGAGATAAGCTTAAAAATAAACAAAAAATCTTATTCCTCCTTCATGAAGCATAAAGAGAATAGATTTAATAGAACAGAGATAGTTCTCAGTATTCAGAAGTATTCTGATAATTGTACAAATTTAAGTCAAGAAAAGAAAATATTTGTGATGAGATGACATAAATCACACCCTTGATATTAAGGAAGATGCAACCTGCAATTATGTGCAGAAAGTCATGCCAGAAAGAGAAGTTAGGAACCGCACAGTTCCTACAGGGAACAAGCACATGATTCATATTCATACTGCATACCCGGAAAAACTAAGAACAATGTCACAGGGAAGCAGCACCTCAGCACATCTTTGAAGAGTGACTTCAAAGACAGGAATGAGAGGCCGACTCAATTTTAGAACTGGCACGAACTCACATGGGTACCTGAAATATTCTGGGGACAGGAAGTTGACCACAGAAGCTGGATATTAGAGTGTGCATGGAAAATAGAAAGTGAATTAAGCCCAAGGAACAAATAACTGTGAATTAAATAGAAGAACTGATGAGTGTTTGGAAGAAGAAGCTGGTGTGAGCAGAACAGCGCTTTGGAAATATGTGTGCCGTGGTATGCGCACAATGTAAGGGCAGACAGAGGGGAAGTAGAAGAAAAGGTTACTGCTCCAGCCAAGAGGCTAGGTATTCTTGTCTTATAATGGCTATTCAAACGTAAGAGAGAATATCAATAGAAAAACATATAACAGATACTTGTATAGAAGTCAGGATGAAAGCTAATTTTCATTTTTTAAGAAGATAGCAAGCAGGGGGTTCAAGGTCAGAATAAGGTAAAATACAAAAAAAAAAAAAAAAACTCTCCAACATCAAAATCAAGGTGTAAACTATGAAGATTGAAAGATACCATCTATCAAGTAATCTAAGAACAGAACGGAAGAAGTTACTTTTTGGCCAGGTAGAAGACTGCTGGTAATGCTAACCCAGGAAATTTAATAGTAAGCTGCTACAATAGGTCTGGAATAAAAAAAAAAAGTTGAAAGATTTTAAATAAATATTTGAATGTTGCAATCCAAGGAATAATGAAACAAGTACAAAGCAAATCCAAAATTATTTGGTGTAAATATAATAAACATCAGGGAATCCTAGAAACACAAGAGATTTGTAAGAGTCTATGATTCTTCTCACAAATAACTATGACAAAATTTTAAAAACCTAACAGAGATGTATAAATTCCTGAACACCCTCGATGTGCACACATTGAACCAGAAATGCATAACATATCTAAGAGGACCAATAGTGTGAGAGGAAAACAGATAGTAATAAATATTCTCCAATCAAAATAAAGAGATCAGAGCCTGATGACTTCATTGTCAAACTCTGTAAACCATTTGAAGAAGAGCTAGTACAATTTGCTTGAAATGATTAAGCATTAAAGATGAGAGACCTGTGCACTCATTGCATGAAATTGCATTGCATTGATGATGCCAGAACAAAGCATAGCATAAAAAGAGAACTACAGTCCAGAATCACAGGTGCAAAAACCCTTAACAAAACAAAAGCAAACTGAATTCAACCACACTGATAAGTCATTTACAACAATAAAATTGGGTTCATCCAATGATAATAAGAATAATTCCATAGGTGTAAATGAATGTGATAGATCATTATAACAAATAAAAGTATAAAGCCCATATAAGTATTTCCATAGGTGTAGAATAAAAGCACTTGACACAATTCAACAATCTTTCAATGACAAGAACTATCAGTAAGTTATATATAGAAGGAATGCACTTCAATGCAATGAAAGTAATAACTGAAAATCCCAAAGTGAGAATTGTACTGAATAAAGAATAACATTTTATCTAAAACATGAAACAATATAAAGATCATCACTTTTACCTCTTCTAGACATTACTCCACTTTGTAGCTAGAAAAATAAAACAAGATAAAGAAATAGAAGCCACTGGAATAAGAAGAGAAAAAAATCAAATTGGCCCTATTTGCAGAAAACACGATTTTACCTCTGTATGTCAAAAACTCTAAAACTCTAACAGAAACTATTGTAACTCTAAAAAAAAAATAAAATAGGGAACCAAATATAAGGTAAAGCAAAACCCACCAGCATTTATGTTACAAATGTCAACTCAAAGTATATTAAAGGCTAAAATGTAAGCCCTGAAACTATAAAATGATTGGAAGAAAACAGAGAAAATTACTCAATATGTAAGAATGATTCTTGTGCATCCGTTTGGACATGATTCTCAAAATATAGGAAATAATAAGAAAAATTAAATAAATTATATCAGAGGCATGAACAATGAAGGAGGCAACCAACAGACCTAAGACTATCTGCAGTGGAATAAAAAAAGAAAATTTATATTTGACAAGGAGATCATTTTCAGATATAAGGAATTCAATGACAACTGCACAAAAATAACCAATTAAAAATGTTCAAAAACCATATCTGGACATTTCTCAAAAGGAAGCATAAGAATACACAAGTATAAGAAAAATATACGGAGTGGGCAGGTTTTTGCTTGCTTTCTAGTAAAGCTATGTGTCTACCATATAATTCTAGAATTGAGGTAGTGATATTTTTCTTATTTTGTCAGTGAATCTTTAAATCTTTGCTCCAATTTGTGTTTGACTCTGAACTTAAGAACATATGCTTGAAACTCTGGTCTCATTTAAAAAATTCCTCTATCTTCAAGACTTAAAAACACTAAAAAAATAATCTGTATGTTTATTTCACTATCCATGAGGCATAGTGGTGTTGAAACTCATTTAGCTGCTTTAGCAAATATGAGAAAAGGTTGCCTGAAACAATGTCATTGCGCTTTTAATTTGTAGCCAAGCAATAATGCATGTTTCAGTAGATAGAAATCTACAGGGAAAATAAGTTAGGGCATTTACTGAAATGAGAATATTTATCACAAACAAATTGCATTTCTTTTATTTGTTTGCCGAGCTTAAATGTTAATGAAATTCTCCCTTTTAAATTATATCCACAAGGCAAATATTAAAAAAGGCCATTTTATCAAGGATAAAAAATGATTGAATTGCTGGTTTTACACTTAATAATCTGGAACACAAATGTAGGTCACTGGAGAAAAAAAAGGGTATTTAAAATGTTACTTTTGCTTAGATAAAATGATAGTTCATTCAAAGAAATCGTCAACCTCGTGCACATTTTGGGAAAAAAGTGATTTCTTTTCACACCAAATGCCAACTGCACTGCAAATGCTGACATTTTGAATAAAAAAAAAACAGTAAAGATAAAAATGAATAAAAAAACTTATCAAAAATACTTATCAAATTTTATCTTTCCATTACTTAAGTCAAAAATCTCAGGATTGACTTTCATTATATTTTTAAATGTTGCAGTTTAACTTTCCTGACATGGGCTGCTGTGTGCCTTTTAGAACAAGATTCTTATTATAAAACTTTAATAAATGGAAACACAAAAACTCTCCTGTAACTGAGCACTGATGGCTCCAATCCAGATACAGCTCTTCAAATTTCTGACAGCATTGAATAGTGAAAATATTCTAGTCTGTACAAGTTTATGTTTCCTGGAGAGAGCAAAGTTTAAATATTGATATTGATATTGATATTGATATTGACGCCTCACAAATTGTGCTTCTTCTTCTTCTTTTTTTGAACCACAAAAAAGGAACATGAAATGAAGAGGCTTAACTAAAATTTGAATAATCAAACAATGGCATGTTGTAAATACCAGCAGAGAATCATAAAAGTAAGAACTAGAATCAGTTGCATGCTTAATTCCGAAGATTTATAATAATCTTATTCATATTTAAATATTGTCTGTTTATCTTATAATCATGAAAAGTTTTGCTTGAGTCATAATTTATTTTCTTATTTTAAATATATATTATTTACAGTTGTATCTGTTCTCTTAAACTATAGGCACAAAACATTTACTGTTGTTCTAGGTTTAAGCAAAATATTACTTGTTACAGTTAATAATTATAATGACTGATAGGTAAAAAGAAAGACATATGGACAGACAGAAAAGTGGCAGCTATATAGAAGTCACTGTCATACAAAAATGCTGTTGTGTGGATCCAGAGTGTCCTAAAGGCTCGAGTACCTATGTACAACACACACTGTTGCAGGTGGCGTCTGGATGGAGGGAGGGCTGCTTCTGGCTTGATCTGGAGGGGATAAGTGCTAGGTACCCCATTATTTTTGTACTTGATTCTGTTCTGTCCTGCAGTGAGGTGCTGGGTCTGTTGCTCTGGGCCCACCATTCTAGCTACTCAATTTCATGCTGCCCACCTTTGAAGATACTGTGGCCTTCTGAACTTGTGGGCTCAAATAAATCTTTCCTCCCCAAAATTGTGGATTTGGGGTATTCTGTTCCAGCAATGAGAAAGTGTATAAGACAAATACAAAGATCAGAATAAATGTATTCATTATATTATCAATCATTTTAAGTTCTTAGGTATCGTCATGTAGTCTAACTTTATGACACGTATAGAACTTCTAAAATTTCTCTGATCCATTCCGCCATGTGAATTTACTGACAACATTCCTGATGTTATAAAGATCCGTATAACTTAAGTAAGAATTCCTGAAAGGTTTAATTAACTATAATCTACATAATATTCAGGGACCACCTAAGAAAACAGAAATGTTTATGTATTTTCCAGATGTTACAGATTGAATTCAAGGCTTTACTCCATGACTTGCATGCTTGTGAGCACCCGCTGAGCTACATTGCTGACCCTGCTCTTAATCATTTAAATGGGAGATGTCTACTCTCAGCATTCGTTGCATATATTATGAAACTTCTGCAAAGGCAAGACAGACGAGGAAGCAGCTCAGCATATAATAATAAGACTCAGAAGCAAACTGCTGCAGTAACAAAAGGAGACCGCCATGTGGCTGCAGCTCAGGTCTGGAACCAGCAGGTAGCAGCGGAGACTAGGACAGGCCCCTATGATGAGAGATAAAACTGTAATAGGAATTGTATTCACGGCAAAGGGAAAGAGGGAGATGCACAGGCTCCTCCTCCTATTCTTTTCTCTGATGGCTTTCCATTGTCCATTCCTGCCAAGGAATTTGAAGTCAGGACACTGGAGGAACCTAGCAAACTCCAGCCCATGATGGAATCTCCAGTCGATGCAATATTACAGACCTTCTAAAACAGTTTGGATCTAATATTTTATACAGACCTTGTTTTAAGATTCTGCAATATGCACAATTTTATATCAGAATGTACTAGGTAATTCCAGTAACCATTTCTGCTCCTACATTAGTTGGGACTGAGTAGATACAAGGCAGAAATATCTAAAGATGGTTTTATCTCAAAACTCAAAATATCTTCAAAAGAAACTTCATTCTTAAATTTGCCAGCACAAGCATTTAGCACATTCACTATAGGCTTTATTAGTTTTGCTGATTTGTAAAGCCTGAGATACAAGGAAGTTTTGGATTCTGTCTTAGATTATTTCACAGCTGTCCTTATTTCATGTTCCTCTCATACCTAGAAACACCATGGGTTCCCTTAAGAATGGATCAGGACAGTATGTACAAATGTAGAACACGTGAGTTCTGAAATTCAGAAAGGTCCAAACTTGAATACAGTAAGTCCTTCTTGTTCAAGGATGGCATTCTGACAATGCCCAGGATGTAGGACCTTGAGGACACTCACTGCTGGGAGAAGAACCTGAATTATATATATCTTACTTTCGTTTTTAAGGCTTCATATTTGGGAGCTCTAATCAAAACTATTTCAGGATTATAATAAACTAATACACTGTTTTTTATCAATTTAATGGTCAGATAACGAAGGGCAGTATGAAAACTCTACTACCAAAAAAAATTGTATAGCAAGTATGAAGAACATAGGAGTTCACTGTGCAATAGTGAAATATGTGATTAGTATCTCTAATTCTGTAGATCAAATGATTGAATTTACTGAAACTCAGTAATTATTTAAAGCTATTCTGTTTCATTCATGATTCAACCAGATGAATACATATCATGTTATTGAAAACAATACTGGTGTCTGAGAATTGCTCAGATATAGAATATAATGGTTATCATTCTGTACTTGTACTGATGGATACCTCCAGAATCTTTTATTTGGTCTTTCTCAGCAGAGCATTCCACATTACACAGGTAGGAGAGTCAAAATGTGGATTTCGACAGTGACAAAACATATGCATTTAAATTGCACAAGCGAAAATAGGCGAGTCAACTATTTCATAGGTTTGCAAATATCCTGAGATCAATATTCCATTTTTCATCTACTATATAAGCTTTCATGCTGGCCAGTAGACTGCAGTGGTGTGTCATTTCCCCAGGCTTAGTACTAATTGAGTCTATTTCTAATAACCTTCCAGAATCCAAGTATTTCTCCGCCCTCAACATAAATTTATGTTGGTCAGTAACTGCAGCTTACTTTGTGGATATCAGGAGGTTTCTCTAAAATAAATAAATGACAGTGTTTTGAAATTTTTCTCAAAGAAATCTAGCCCCCCCCCCCCCCCCCCCCCAACTAGCGGACAGTCTGCAAGTCTAATGAACTTTCTTCCCCTGCAAGAGTTTACTCCTATATATGAACTCCACGGAAGGGATGTGAACCCAACACCAGGGTCCTTGCTCTCCACAAAGCTCCTAAATGCAGGCCCACATGGGGAAAATGTAAGGATTTCGTGAGTATGAATATATCTTGCCACCGAACGAAGCACATTAGTGCATCTTCCAATTAAGGATTAAGTGATGAACCGGTGGTCTTAGCAATATCTGTGATTCCTGTCACTTCTCTTTCAGATTTTTCAAAATTCTTTGTTCATATCCATACATAACTACATTAAGGGCACAATAGCTGCATGTCTAGTGTTGTCTTCATATTTAATGATATGATATAACATACATACAATGATGTCAAATTTTAAAATATACTTGCATTAATATTTAATTTTCTCTGTAGATATTGGTATGCTATTCTATAAATGTAGCTAATTATTTGTCAAATCTGTTAGTGGCTTAGCCAGATAGTAGAAGGTAGTTTTGGCACATGTGTGTATGTTCATGTACATACACGTTATGTGAACAAACACATTTAGCATTTATTTCTATTCTACTGTTGTCCAGTGAACTTTGGCATTTCAGCACTTGAAATTACAGATCACTATTGAATCAAATTTTCCACTAGGCAACACATCTAGTAGCTCAGGCCAAGTATGCAATTTGACGCAGTCAAACTTCCCTCTACTTGAAACACAGCCATATCGTAATTCACGACATATGTGTTCTCCTCCAGCCGCTTCATCCAGCACCCTTTGAATCTATTCATTCACACAGATCCCCAAATTCTTGGTCAGTTGAAATTGGCAACGTTTCGCAGATGCTTTGATGCGCCGGCTATCATCTCCAAAAGCAAACTTCTCATTTTACTCCTCTAGGCACACTAGGATTTACACTTCTTTCCAAGTTTAAAAGCTCTGACTGACACCATTTTTAAATAAAATAAGCTTTTTCTGCTAAGAAGACATCCATGTCTGATGCAGAAATGAGGCCTATGCTAAGGAAAGCTAGATTTCCTAGCACGGGGGGACTGTCAGCAGAGTGAAGGATCTGCTCCCAAAGACGCCGTCACCACTTTCTTTGCTGTCATTGTTTCCACCACCTGTTTGAGGAGATAAATAGGTGAGATCATCACTATCATCGTCATCTTGATTACTGGAACTGGTTGTGTGTAGTGTTTTTCTTTCAAAAATGGGACAGCTACGCATGGCGCTGCACATCTGTAAATCAAGTACTCTTCAAAGGTGCTGAGGCAGGAGTTTGACTCCTCCCTAGGCAACTTAGCACCTTAGCAAAACCCTATTTGGGAATAAAAAGGTCTGGGATGTAACCCAATGCAAAGGCATGAGATTCAAGCTCTATAAAAGCAATTAATCAATAAATGAATCAAAATATGAAAAGAGAGCAGTTAAAGTTTCATCCAAGCATCACTCCATGTCTTTGCTAATTGGCAAACATGTTGTCTTCTAACTTTTTTGTTGCTACCAACAGCATTTGATTTTGAAGAAATTTGTGTATTGGGTTTTTGTGTCTGGGTGCTTTTCCCTTTTTCTGCTTATCCAGTGTGTCCTATGGCTCTGTGTGTTCTGTTTAATGGATTTATCTAGTTGTTTGTGTGAGGGTCAAGAACTTAGTATTTTCACTTTTTAGTGTCTTTTTAGAAACCCTGCTCTCATCTCTCTAGAAAAACTAGAGAGTTTGATACTTGGACCCAACAATTGAGTTTATGTATAGCCTTTTTTAAAACAGTAATATTTTGGAGTAAACATACATGTTCATTTTCCAAATCACATTTTAGACTTACTGGCCCAGGCTACATTCATGAGGAGCTCTACCAGAACATTAAGAGAAGATAGGGAAGCGTCAATATTTGCCCATCCATCAAGAAAGGTAATGTTTATAACTTAGCTGTTGACCGCTAAGTATATCCATCAGTCAGCCCTTGATGTAGAGAGTGATTTAGGAGAAATATAAATCCATAAAGCCATCCAGCCCTCACTATCAGTCATGCACACATAAGAGCTAAGACAGGCTACTTCGTGATACCTCATCACATTAAACTTGTAAAGGACTAATGGCAATTGAGGATATATATATATATGTCATACAAGCTGGCATGGCATGAAACTCATAGCAATCCTCCTATCTCAGCCTCCTTAGTGCTGGAATTATAGTTATGAGCCACCAGGCCTGGTTTATGTGATGCTGGGGAATCAAACCCAGGGCTTTGCTCTTGCTAAATCCACACTTTAACCATGGTGTTTTTCTTCAAGCTCCCCAAATAAATATCTTTGTGATAGCTTTTTTCACAATTTTTCAAAGTAATTTTATTAGCAACTAATCATGGTTTGAAAAAATTGCAATAATGTTTAATAGTTTTTGTTCTTTTTGTCTTGGCCATAAAGAAGCAAAAGTGGGTTATAATAATAAGCATGGAAGTTTTGGGCACATCTCTTATCTTCATTCTCCACAATATTCAGTCTTATTATGATGTCATAAAACGTCAGGTGCCATCATGATACAATAGCATGACAAACATGTGCAGTATGCTCCATTACTAGGCCTTATTTTCGCTACTTTGTGTTTCAATGTAGTGTATCGAATGAACATCTCTGTATTCTGAGGAGGAAGTAAGCAACTGAATTTCTTAATTACACTCAACCATGGCAGGATAAATGAGGCCAGTTAGCCCATCTGGCTTCCTACCTTCACTTAAAGCACTTATAGATTAGATTTACTATTTGATTGATGAGCAATATTATGCTCAAGTCAGGCAAGTCATTTTGTTTGTTAAAACTGTCAAAACAATAGATTGACTGCACCAGAGTGGAATCTTTCTCATTAGCAGCTGCTACCTGCTAAGGCTCAAGTGCAGGTGATAGTAAATTTCTCAGGGACAGTTAACTTGAACAGTCAAGGACAAGGTTGGCCAACGAGAGAACCACTCTTCTCACAATATTCACAATAAAAGCATATTAATTCTTTAAGTAAAATCATATTTATATCACATAAAAAAGAATTGGGCTTCATTTCTCAGAGGGCTGAGAAGACAATATGAGAAAATAAAACCATAAAATGTAAGAGCAAAGTAGAAGAGAAATGGAAGAAAGTAATTAGTTATAGTTTTGGGGGTGAGAAACTGCATATGTTGACAGGTAGGGAACAGGAGGGAATGAGAGGGGACTAGGAATGATCAGGATGTGATATGTAAAGGCACCCGTTTCTTTAGTGATGGTGATTATATTATGTGTTGCAAATACATAATAATAAAAGATAAACATTTCTAACACCTAAGTCAATAAAAGTTTCATCAAAACGACTTAGTGAAATGTCAAATAAAATAGCACTGCATTTCATGCTAGAAAGCTAGTGTGACTTTTTTAACTGTTAACTTTAACAATTCTTTATCTCACCTGACACATTATTGCCTTTTTTTTCCTATTGTCATCTTGTTACCTATGACAAACCATATCCTACCAGAGACTTCTCAGAAAGAATCTCTTAATATGTTCCTCTTTAATTAATCTATAGCCATTTACTTACATACACATTTCTATAGTTTTTTTTCATTTTTCTCAAGGTCACTCCCATACACTCTCTTCCAAGTATAATTTATTTAGTAGGAGAAGTAGGCTGGTATAAAGCTAATACATTCCCATTTGCACAATTGGCCATAACTTTAAATGCATTTAAAAATGAAAATTTTGAAGCATTAGGGAAATTTCTGGAATGAAGATTCTTTGCTTCCTGTGCTTCCCTATTTCTCCTGGATACATTGTTCAACCTCTTGTTTTCTGTGTTTAAAAGAGCAACACATGTGCTGTGAGCTTCTGCGCTAAGACACCCACACCGTAGACATGCACTAGATATACACTGTCCCCTAATTAGTAGTTCTATTATTAAAATTTTTACCTGATTTTCAGGAAAATCTGACTAAGTAAATTTTTTGAAATTTTAATTCATTTATATGGCCATTTAAATAAAATGGATTTATTAGTAAAATAATTGAAAAATATTATACACCGATAAAGTCTACATAAATATTTTGAATTATTGCATAAGTGTTTTCTGAATGAGTCCCAATAAAATATCTGTCCATTTGTCTTAAAATTTCAAATATATACTTTTAAAAAATTCTAGGCTAGAGAAAAATGTTCAAAAAAGACTGGAACATAATGGATTTCCTTGATAATTAATTGGTAAATGATGTTATGATTTGAAGGCAGTAGATACAGCTAAAGAAATAATTTGTATGTAACAAAGTAGCATATTAATTTTAAATCCTTCTAAATTGCATTTTATGCAAAGTGCAACATAGCAGAAGGAAAGTTTGAGAAATTTATTTGGCTAACAGTAACGTTACTGTATTCAAAACAAGAAACTAGAAAGGCTTTAATACCTCAGTATTGCATATATAAAGATTAATTCCAAATTTCTCAAATGTCAGGAAGGAAAAAATATGAGCCTTGAAACACCAGCTCTGATTTACTTCTGGTTTATATGGAGTCCATCATACACGAAGTGAGACCGAAGTTTCATATGTTTAATGGAAACCTTCATGTATTTTCACTGTTACTTTAAAAAGTAATTCATATGTTCTGTAAAATTCCATAACAATGTATATGATGAACAAATCAATTAAAAGTGATTCACAAAATGGACTGTCAACAACACTTAGCAGGTACATATTGCACAATTAACAACATTATAGAAACACAATCACATTTTAAACAATATGCATCATTGCATCTTATTAAAATATTTGAAATATAAAATATACCTTTCAAATAAACTTGTACCCTTTGTAATACAAGGGCCTATCATATGTACATTCTAAATATTTGTGCACTTTAAAACATTAAGCACTTTACTTTGAGTAAACTTTAGAGCTTTATGTCTTTAATATGCGTGTGCACACAATATAAAAATTATGCAAAGTCACACTTAGATTATACACATTAAAATTTTAAATGTGAAATCTAGGGAAATCTGTAAAACATACTTTTTTATTTTTAGTTAATTTTAATCAATTTTGACATAAAGTTATATATTTTTATTATGATGAATGTGATGTTTTACCTTATTTAATGCCAAATCCTACATATGCAAAATCTCAGGTATTCTTTTGATGGTGAGACCATGCAACACCCACTTGTAGCATTTGGAAGAACACAACATATTATTAGCAATTAGAATCACTCTCTGGGCCCTTGATTCCTTGGATTGTTACTATCTGACTGAAATTTATATCTAACAACATCATCTCAACACCCCCACCCTCCCCACTCCAGCGCCTGTTAACTGTTTCCCTTAACAGGATTATGTCAACTTGAGGGAATTAGGGACCACACCTCCATTAGGATTAGGATTTGCCAACCACCCTAGATTGGGGATCAAGAACTGATATGGTTTAGAGTGTGAGTGATTTGTGGGCTGGCCAGTGAGAGACGCACACCCACCCAGATGGGGGAGGGCCAACTGGAATCCAAGGATATAAAAAGGAAGGAAGAGGGAAGGTTGTTACAGCTTCTTCCTCTGGGAAGGCTCTCGGCATCGCACTTGTCTACAGACACTGACCTGCTACACATTGCAAATTGTCAGTACAGATTCACTCCAGTCTCTACTTGTGCCTGTCTGGCTGTTGCTGCTCTTCAGTCACCGATCTTCAGGCTACTGTCTTCACCCCATATCTACAGCAGACTCTCACCTCACCAGCTATTCTGCAGTCCCTGAAGGCAGATCTACTTGATGGCTGAGCAGCCATCTTGAGCTATGCCTATTCTTGGATTTGTAAGCCCTCCTAATAGATCCTTTGGTGATAAAATCTGTAAATTCTGTCTTTTGAAAGAACCCAAATTAATACAGGAGCCATCACTGTAGTCTTTACTTCCATGCTACAAATACTGTTTTTAGACTCCACATGTGAGTTCTGTTGTGTGCCATATATGAATTGGATCATGCTGTGCTTGTGTTTCAGATCCTGGAAAGCATTTGCTATGTGAAGCAAGTCTGTCACAAATGATCGCAGCATGCATGATCCCATTTGTAGTCAAATCTGTGACAACACGAGAACAGATGATAACCCAAAACAGAGTTTAAAGCAGGCTTTTTAGAAATCGGTCTCTTTGTACTGTGTGAATGACTTGCAGTTTGCCTATGTCAAGGATGGACCAAGAGGAAATTTAGAAATATACTCTATGACCTTTTTATGATGACAAGGATTGGAATCGATTTCTCCTATTGTGTCAGAACACTCATACTTTTTTCTTGTAAGTCAAGTCTAAAACATGTTTATTTTAAAAAATAATGTTCTTTCAAATTAAATTCTTTTGTTTTCAAACAAAATTCTTATACTTTCATCTTCTCGGTTATGAAAATTCTTGTGAATTATTGTAAGAAGTTTGACATGTCCAGATGTCTGTTTCATACCCACAATTAAAAGGAGAGATTCTTTTTCTCTTTATTCTTTGTTTTGTCTGTCTGAGGTCTGGGGGAGGAAAGTGGCTTTCAGGGGCATAGTGATAGAAAACTCTGAATATACTCTTTGATGATAAGTTTTCAACAGACACTAAGACTTTTAAATAATAACCTAAATATACTCATACTTTTGGTACAAAATAAGTATTTTTGCAACTTTTTTATTAAACACAAAGTGACATGGCACACTACTTGAGTCACATACAAAAGGTTAAATATCAAATGGAAATCCAGATTGCAGTCATTTCATTGAACTAATAGAGGCTACAGGGGGCATTAGTGGGGAGAAAGAGGGTGTGGGAGAAAAAAAAGGGGAGAGGGGGAGAATTTGTAATTCTCACACGATATATACTCAAGCTCAATGTAAACATTATGTGCCAAGTATACACATATTAATAAAATGGAAAAATTTGTTCGTTCATATGTTGAATACTCTCTTTAGACACTTCTGGTGGTAGCACTTCTAATTTCACCAAATATTCATGTTGGGACATATAAAAGTCAAAGATATTCTGAGTAGTTAATTATCTAATGACTATTTAACATTCAGTACATATACATTAGAAAGTATAGATTCATAAATCCATCAATTTCACATTTATGACAGTGGAATTCACAAAAACAATACTAAATCAATAAATTTTATACATTGAAAATAACTACTCTAGAAAATAATGTTGTCCATTTTGAAATTTTAGAATGTACTGGTAAAGACCAAAATAAAAGCAATTTATAAGAAAAACTTTAATATCTGTATTATAGAGAATGGTACACGCAGCCAAACTGTGATGATCTATAATCCGTTTCTGCCTTCAAGTTTCTGGCTTCAATTTTTCTTGAAACTTTGCCTCAGCCGGGTGGTATCCCCCCTTCCTGATGTGCCCTTTAATCCGTATTGTCCTCTCTGATACACGAGCTTGCAACCATCTCATGATCTACATACTCAGTCTTTGGGACGGTGAGAATCCCTGAAGTCACTTGTTGCTTTCTTGATTGATGTTGCAATGCCAAGGCCCTCCATCGCTGCCCTTCCTAGGTGGCATCAGCCCTTTCCATTAAGCTCTTGAATCAGAAGGATTAGTGAGATAGTAGTAGACAGAGACATCTCCAATCTAGAAATTGATCAAACTAGAACTCTTCACAAAGAAAAAGACACACATCTACATTGAGTTATCAGAGAGAGTTATACAAAAATATTATCTCCTTGTAAATGAAGAAGAGAAAGACTGTTTTAAAGAATCACAACAGTTAATCCTGTAAATTGTTCGACTATCTTTTTATGGTGCATGACTAAGACTTTACATAGTACAAATCAATCTTGGATAAACCGAGCGATAGCCTAACAGAAGCAATAAGTCAATCTTTAAAAGGCCATTAACAATAGAACAATTATGAATGAGTTTCATGCTCCAAAAGACAGCATTTGTGCAGAGAACCTGTACAATTCACTCACTTCTATAACATTTCCGTCTCCATCTGCTGAAAATGTTTCCATGGAGCCACTGAAATCTGAGCATTTTGTGCAAGCAACTGTTCACCATTCCTATAAGCGGCAACAAAATTTTCTTACAACTTGTGTTTATAGACAGCTTTGTGTATAATTATTTTAGTCAAAGGTTTACCGAACTTCAGATGTGCCTGCCCCCTTTGTTACGGCGGGACTGTGAACATGTGCTGGTTGCTCCTTGGAATTCATCATTCTTGATCTCTCATAATAATAATTTGAAATTAAGCTTTGGGGTCTCTGTGTTGTACAGAATTGATAGATCAATTTAACATAAGTCCAACAAGATCTGTAGAATTGCTACATTTTAAGAGTCATAATAATACTTCCTTCTAGGCAGTTACAAGGTGTGAGTAACCATTGAGAAGCTGTAGATTTCACAGACACTGTGCTGTGCCATCAGTCATATGACATTATGTTAGAAGCTGCTGTGGCTGTGCTCTTCCAGGCTCTGAATTAATGGGATATGGAGGAACTTTGGTTCATTTGCATTTTTGTAAGTGAATTTCATAAAAAATGGTTCAATAAATTATAAGAATTACTATGCAAATATTCAGAATCAATAGAGAAGATCTTCAGTTTCTGAACTTGAACTCACCAGAGAAAGTTGTGTCCCTTTTCATCATTTATCCATCTATCATCTATCTATGTATGTTATTTATCAACCTTTCACCTACCTACCTATCTTCTTAAAAAGAGACAAACACAGAAAGAGACAGACAGACAGAGAAAGAGAGACAGAAGACAAGAGAGTTTCACTATGAGAAATTGATTGGCACAATCATGGCGATGGGCAAGTTCAAACCTGTAGTGTGAGATAGAGGTTTAGAAATAGGACAACTCATGTTGTGGATGAAGCCTGAATGCAATTAGCTAGAAAATTTTCTCTGGTCAGGGAAAGGCAAGTCAGTTTTGATCTATTCAGTTCACTTATGAATTAAAATGTCAATCTCCAAAACATATTTTGTAGAAATCCCCAGAACAAGATTTGATTTACAAGAATCTGGGCACTCATGATCAAGTTGACATATAAAATTAAACATGTTGATCTTAAAGCAAAGATATAATACACAGAAAATTTCCAATGTGCTTGCTAGATACTTCCTCTGAAAGAGAATATCAGCATATATCTGCTTCCCAAAATACAAATGTTAGTATATAAAAGATTTCCTTATGGATTTTTTGCTATATTGATGAAGCATATATTCTACCTGTATCGGTTATGTAGAGCTGCTTTCACAAAGTATCATAAACTCTTACATTAAAAAACACAGGGGTTTTCTTATCTCATAGTATCGAGAGTTGGTTGAAGTAAAAAACAGAAACCAGCAGGGCTGTGGTTTCTCACTGACTGTGAGTGAATCACCCCATGTCTCTTTTTCTAGCCTCTTTGGTTAGCTGTCAATTCCTGCCATTGCTTGACTTGCAGTTGTAATCCTCCATCTACTTTCCCTGTGTTTATTGTTCTCAGTTTCTTCTGTCATATTAGAACAGTTGTTTTGGATTAAAGGGCCATCCTGTAACTACATGATCTTAGGTTGATTTACATCTGACTATACTTTCAAAATCTCCCTTCCGTATAAGGCAACATTGATCAACATGGAAGATTAAGACTCCAAGAAATATTTTAGAGAAACACACCACAACTCATACATCAGCCAAGAGACCATCTTCATACAGGCTGAGACCCCTCGCAAGGCTATAGATTTTGGAGCATTGTGAATTTCAGATTTCCAACTTAATGCCAGATTAGAAATGTTCAAAGAGTAGAATCTATGTCAATATTCCAAAACTTGAAAAACTCAAAATATTATACTTGACCCCCCCCCCCCCACCACCACCACCACCCACCACCAGACCAGCCTGGGCTACAGAGTGAGACACTGCCACAAAAAAGATATATATATATATATATATATATATATATGCTTGTGTGTGTGCGTGTGTGTGTGTGTGCGCGCGCGTGAGCGCAGTTTTTGTTTTCTTGAGATTACATATAAAGTTATCTTTCAGAATGTAATGCTTCTTGTACTGTTACTAAAGCTTATACTTTAAATGAGAACTATAGTGTAAATATGAAAAAAACTAATGTTAATGTTTTATTCAAATATATTAAGTATATCAATGAAATCTAAACACTTACAACTTAAGATTAGAAGTTAGGAATTTGGTGTGATGGTGTGAGAAATAAAATAATACAAGACCTGAGAAAAACCAATGAAGACTAACCATATTAAAGGAACTAATAAGTAGCTTTCTAAAGTGAGATCTAACAGCACTCCACTTAAATTCATTTAAATAAATGTCACATAAATCATGAAAAAGTCAATGAATTTCATTTTAGTAATATGTGGTTACATTTATTGCAAAACTAAAAATAGCCAAATTCTGTTCTTATTCCTAACCCTAGAACATTCTAGCTGAAAGCCTCCTGCTGCCTTCCCACAGGTGCGAGTGTGATTACGTGCACGTTTGCCTGTTACCAGATTCTCTGTACCAGATTCTCATGGAGCTGAGTTTGTATCCACTATGGTCAAGCCAGCTTTAGATCTACTAAGGCCAAAGGGAAAACTGTCAAAATGCAACACAAAATCATCTTTTTTAAATTTTTGTTTGTATTATGTGTTTCTAATGATTCCTTCTTGAAATTCATGAAGAGTGATCCTAACATGACATTTGGGTTTTTGCACAATGTTTTGCTCTGTTTGAATATTGTTTTCCATTAAGAATAAAACAAGGTGGTTGGGCTGAGGTTCAAGCCGAAGGGCCTAGCCTCAGAACAAGTTGGCCCAGGTATAAAGAAGCTTGATCGTCATTAGAGATGTTTTTATCTGTTTGGACATATGTACATGTATTTTGCTGTATTTAAAATGTCTGTTTTATCAGAAACTTATAACGACCTAAACAGAAAACGCAAAAGTCACTTCTCTGTGTCAAGCATTTTTATAAAAACGTAATGATATTACCAATGGCTATACTTGGAAGGAGTCTGATGTGACCTACAATGTTCTATTGATCAGGAAGAGATCAAGGACCAGATGGGATCCTCAGGTCACACTCCCACGGGCTGCTCAGACATCTGCACAATGGTGCTTTCCTCATTCCTGAGGTGGATCTGAAGTCAATGACATTGAATCAAGATTAAGTGTCACAATATCAAAAAATGTGAAATTATAAATATTGGAGTCAAATATCATAACAAAATTTACCTGAGTACTGATGGGTACTGAATACCAATCTCCTCAACTTTCAAAATTATCCTATTACAGAAAGTAAGAAATTGCAGATAAATATTTACAGAATAAGAAAACTCTCCCAGTGTTATCTCAGACTGTTTAGAAGACATGAGAAACAGTAATCCCAGTTTTTCTGTTTCAGACTCCTCCATAATAATCATACCTTCTAAACTCTCTCAGTGACAATGACTGCTACTAAATTTAGAGAGCAGACATACAACTCTATCATTAAATTTTTGTATCGTCTCATTTCTCATGCATAATTACGGTTCATTCTTTGCATAATTTATTCTTCATTATGCTACTTCCTCCTTAGCTTATCTATTAAAAGAATTGAAGATCTGGTATTATACTTACAACCAAATGAAGTAAATATCATGTAAGTTATATAAGTTATACCCTGATTTTGGATAGCTTTATTTTTTAAATCACATGATAATTCATTTTAATGTCTAAGGTTGAATAATCACACAAATTAATGTCTAGGGTTGAATAATCACACAAATTAATGGTAGCTTCTTTCCAATCTCCAAAATGACATGGCATGATCACTAAAGACTTTTGGAGAAATGAAATAATAGACAACATACTCTCTTGACTAAAACAAAAAATATGCCGACAGAGTATGAAATATATATGGCTCTTCACATTGGGAATCAGATGGCAAAGTTCTTAGGTTATGATGCAGAGCGTGGAGAACTCTGATGTGAAGGGAAGGAACTGAAAATCGGAGAGGACCAAGGAAGTGCTCTTTATTGTGAGTGAGTAGTGGAGAACACAGAGAGAAAAACAGAAGGAAGGAAGGAAGGAAAGAAGGAAGGAAGGAAGGAAGGAAGGAAGGAAGGAAGGAAGGAAGGAAGGAAGGAGAGAAGGAAGGAAGGAATGCAGGCAGGAAATAAAAAGGGAGGGAAGCTAAAAACTGCCCAAATTACAGCCAACCCAAGTGTAATGGATGCTCCTTTACTCTTTCTAAGATAATTTATTGTTATATAAACTTAAATTATCCCCATATACATATATTTTGCCAGTAATTATCTTTAATAGGTACATGCACCAAAAACCTCAGTGATGTCATTGTCTAAAATAGCTGTCTCTTTAAGTCAATCTTTTCTCCTTTTGGGGAGAGTTATACTTTCCTCAATGAATCTTATATCTGGATCAATTATCTATTTTAGGAAACTAACCCTAGAAATGTTGCTAATTGGCGATGACATCATTTATCAGTTTCTACACCGTCCTTGATGATTCGTCTCCTCTTCTCTTAACTGGACCAATGAAGATAATCCAACTTTCAGAAAGGAGAGACAGAAGGAAGATTAGTCAGTGACCTGACTACGCTTTGATTTTCAACCTTGAAGTGAAAGCCAACATGATGATATAGAAGGTAAGATTCATGTTTTATAACCCTGAACATATTCTTAAAAGACTAAAAATATCTTCCTCTATTGAAGAAGATGATTTTAGCGATTAGAGACAATAAATGAATGGAATTTTTAGTTTTTGAAAGTGTCCTTTATGCCACGATAACTGAGATCTTCTTCCCTTTAATAAGTCATCCTTGGATATTAAGAATTTTTGCACACTCACATACACATGCACACATGCATATTTTACTATATAGACGATCTTGTAAATATGATAATAACTGAATAGCTTGTTTAAATGAAAATTATAGCTCATCGCAAAGAAATGTTAATAAGTTAGGTAAAATATATTAAAAATTTAAATAATATGCCATGTGCTCACTTCTTGGTTTTTGAATATGTTTCTAAAAACTGTATCTATGTTACTAATATAATTAATGCTCATTAAATTACAATAGAAATATGAAACAGATTTGCTAAACATCTTGTTTAAAGAAATACATGTAGGTTTAGGAATTTACTTGTTAGTTTGTTTTAAGATGAAGAATATTATATTCATAAGTCAAACTACATAAAACACAACTATCCATATTCTCTAGATCTATAGAGTGTTGTAGAGCTGTGTAGAGTCGCTGATTTTTCTTGTCTTTCACATACATTTTATTTAAATGTAAGAAAATTAAGTTTTGGGGCCTACATGAATAGGATCTCTGATTTTTACTGAAACTCGCTCAATTAGCACCTTTGCCAAATTTGTGAAATCCATTCTTCCATGAAACGAGTCATAACACAAATATGTGCATACTTCATATATGAGTAACTGAATCATGTGGTTCACTACGATCCTTTTAGTATTCTTGTTACAGCAGTGTCTCTTTCCTTCTGCAATCACGCTTACAGCAAAACTACAGATTCTTTTTTCCTTTCTCATAGGAAAATGATGGCCACACAACATTTCCTTTTCTCCTATTACCCCCCTGTGATTTTCACCCTGCTCCTTGGGAAGGCATCTCAGCTGCATGTGGAAGATATCCACGTGAATGCCTTCGTGAGACAGACAAGCTGCACATTTTAAGACTGTCAGTTCTGCCAGAGATGACACATCTTCAAATATCAAATATTTGAACAATTGGGAAGAAATGGCCAAAGACACGCTATTTTCAGTTTGATTTATGCAGTTTCCCTTGACCAGCTAGTTCTGGGATTGTGCGTGAAGAAACCAGCAATGATCCGGAATTTCAAGAACTGCGTGGTAGTAATGTTCTTCTCAAAAGCTAAGTAATTCTGGGAAGACAAAATATACTTTTGAACAAAGATTGTGATGGTACTCTTTTCTAGATCCCATATGTGACTATTTGGCCAACAAAATTTATAAAACTTCTAAAATTGCTGTCAGCTGAATTTGTATTTGTTTTCCTTTGAGATTTGTTAGGAATTCAGCCATCTACTAAAAGTTATGGTGGGAATCCTGAACTGCATACCAAATTATTTTGATGAACTTTCCAATAATACTTTCTTCATACTAATAAAAAAGGATTGTCATTAATAATTATTCATTCAAAGAGATTATTCTTTCCTAGTTTTGAGATGTGAGAACATTTGCAAAACTTAAAAGACCTCACCCCTCCCAATTACTGTGGAGTTAAAATGGAAGTGTAGCAAAAGAAAGTATAAAAAAGAAAGAATGTTGAAGACCATTAGCTACTGGAAATAAAGAAAATATGAAAAGTATGTTCCTTAAACATCTTCTCAATTGTTAGCTATCTTACAAATGAAATGATTTAGAATAAGGCACCTCCATGTTCTAGTCTGAACTATCACAAAAGGAAAGAAAAGGCCAACAGTAATAGATGATGGTCAACAGTAATAGATGGTTTAAGATGGAACTTGTTGGTGACACATACTGGTAATCTCAGTGCTCCATAATAGGCAGGAGGATTGCCATGAGTCCAAGGCTAGCCTGGACTATATAGTGAGTGCAGAACCAGCCTGGACCACGGAGTGAGACTCTGTCTCCAAATAAATAAGAACTCCTTCCTCATAACCAAATGACCAATCAACATCACACTATTCCTTAGCAAAAAGAAATTGTAGTAGACCTCCGTTGTGTTGGATAAAGTCATCACAGCATGTGTTAATGGGTTTGTGCCACTGTCACTCATATTCCTATCTGGAAACTCACACCATAATTAGACTAATTTTTTTTTGCTTATCCACAAGCTTCAGTACAGAAAACTCATAGAGCATATTGTCTTATTAGATACACATTAATTTTCCCAATTCGATACACTGATTTTTTTCTAAAGCATGCATATATCATGTAAAATAAATTCTCATTATTTATTCATTAAAGCTATCAAATTTCCTCCCAGCCTTTGCTTTCAGGACAATCTTCTTTCGCTCTTCTGGTTTGCAAAACCAAAAGCGGTGTGGGAATTTTCAATAAAGGCAGAGACAATCAGATGCTTATTTATAAAACAACCAAACAAAACAAGCTGGATAGGTAGGATGCGGGGCAGAGCCAACCTGCAGTCATGCAGAACTGGGACAAAGCAGCTACGTATGGCAGGGCTCCCACCGAGGTGGTCCTATTTTAAGTGGAGCTCAGGATTTGTGAACAGAGTCCATTATTTCTTCCTATGTTAATTCAGTAGAAGCAGCACAAAGCAGATTCCAGTTCCATCAGCAAATTAGGGAGAGCCTGACAGAATGGATTTTACTTGGCAACATAGGACAGGGTGGGCAAATGGAATGCCAGAGAAGGGGACCAAGAGCAAAATAGCCAAATTATTCTAAATTTTATTTTGTTTTAATTCCCCATATGATTAAGATAGTTTTAAAAGTATTTTAATGTATCCAAATCAAACAGTCTGAGATAAATTTCAAATTCGGCAAGTGCATGCAAATCAGCAGCTCAGATTGCAATCCAGCCAGGGAGAGGGGAGGTTTCCCAAAGCATTTCGCCATATGATTTGAATTCCAGCTCCCAGCTGCCTGAGCTAGCTACATGTCAACAACTTTTCCCATTTCTAACTTTAAACCTATGGCACATTTATTGCCTTTTTCCAAAATGAATCATGTTCTTCTTAAATCAGTATCTATGTGCTGTGGCAGAGTACTAGAGATCCAATATTAGGTACACTTTTGTAATTTTCTAATTTTCTTTAACCTTACATTGATGTTAATTTTCTGTAGCCAGGTTGTGAAATGAGATAACTCAGACGGCCAATATACTAGTGACTCCATTTTATGTGATTCTGCTATTCAGGTTGTGTGTTTGCTGTGTGAGTTAGAGTTTCCTGTGTAAGTCAAAATGTATAAGTCAGACAGCTTGCTGTGAACTTATCTTGTGAGGCCCCACCCACCTCTCCTTGGAACTTTGCTTTGTCTCTGGAGGTAGGGGCCAGGGGTTAACCTCTTCCCGCCCCCCCCCCCCCCCCCCCCCCCCCCCCCCCCCCCCCCCCCCCCCCCCCCCCCCCCCCCCCCCCGCCTAGACTCCATGGAAACCTGTGGACAGCCACATATATATTTCGGGAGAATCACATATTTCGCAGAGTCACGTATTTCATATCAGGAATACACCCCGAAAATCAAATGTAGCCTGTCAAAGTTAATGGTTAAATGTGTGATTGTAATTGGTTGTTTGTAATAATAGGAGATCCAGTGAAGAATGATGGCTAGGTGTTGGGTTATGATTGGTGACGAAGTATGATGTTTGTGATGATGTAAAATCCTCTATATAAACCTTGTGTAAAGTTTGCTCGGGGCTGCTCTCTGAAGACTCACCCGGAGTCCAGGGACAACATGGCTGCTGGTTGTAATAACATCTTGGACATAAGAAAAGAAACCTTACCTTGCCACAATTAGCATTTTGTGGTCTCTTAATTTTGATCTACAACTGTCTGTAAACGTGATGTAAATATGAAAGTATGTGTGAGGTATAGGTAACTTAATTCATAAGCATTTTCTGATTTCTCTACCTAGGCCTAATTGTATTTTAAATTTTTCTTCAAAAGTTAACAATATCATGTAGCATTGATCTTTTAAACCTTGGTGTCAGGCCTAAAGGAACGGCACAGCAAGCACAGTGCTCTGAGTTTCATTGCCCAGCATAAACAAGGTGTGGTGGTATACCCCACTAATTCTAGCACTGGGGACACTGAGGCAGGAGGATTGCTGTGAGTCCAAGGCTAGCTTGTGGTACATCATGAGTTCAGGACCAGCTTGGGCTACAGAACTATACATATATATAACCACAAAACCCTTGGTGTCACTTCTAGGCAATTACAACGTCAAGATTTTGAACTTTATACTCTAGAGATATAAATAAGTTTAAGTTTAAATATACCCTTATAGAGGGTGCTTCAACACAGTTCCCCTGAGTGGCTAGAATTGAGGACTCCAGTGAAATCTAAAGTCCAAGGGTATCTTCAGTCTTACCATGTATCTCAGGGTCCTAAGCAATGTTTCTGTGAGTAGCCCACGTGTTCAGTCTTTTTTTGCTTTCTTGCCAAAAATAGGATCTGGCATAGATCAAATTTCCAGAACAGGTCTCCAAAATACAGACCTAAACACAAGAGGAAGAGTATTAGTTTTATTGCCTTCCATTATTTACATACTAATAAATAATAAAGCATTATTTTTGGCAGAATATTCAGAAAGATAATACAGTATTTTGTGTTACAGAGGTATTGAATTTGAACTTAGGTTGGAACACATTTAACCCTCATGCATACTAGTTGTTCTCAAAGGGGTCACCAATAGCACATACAAGATAAAGTGCCCTTCATTGCCACAGTGGGGGAAAAAAGTGTTTTAGAGAGAGATTTCAGAAACACCTCACTAAGAAAATGGCTTTTGAGTAGAGACTGATAAAGCCTAAAGCTCCCATGCTTATCAGTGTCTAGAGGAAAGAATCACAGAAAATAGAACAAGTCTGTGGGTTGCGTGAGTACAAAAGAAGAGTCTAGATTGTTGTTAATGCTGAAGATGAATTTCTGAGAAAATAGTACAAGATTTGGCTAAAGGTATGAAGCACATATATTTTACCTCATTAAACATTTTTGCTAAAACTATTATTCTATTTAAATTAAAAGATCTCAACATTAGAAACACAATAGAAAAATTTTCAAGATAAAAATTTTTAGAAAGTTAGATGATCTGCTCCATTTTTATTTACATTTTAAAAATAGAAAAATTTCCAGCAATAACTTTCCATACAGCTGTTACCCTGTACTTGTGAGTTAACTCTTTACCTTACTCAAACCTAAACCTTAAGATTGTATCATCTTTCTGTGTACATGGATGTTTGCGTATACGTACTATTATTACTTATTGAGAGTAAGTGGCAGACATTCCATCTTACTCTTGAATATTTCAGTACACGTTTTCTATAAAAGGACATTCCAAGCATAAACACAATCATTCAGTGTTTAGATGGAATGTCACCAATTTCTGCTAAGCAAATAGGATAATTGCTTTGAAGTATGCATGTATTCCTCAACTGTAGTTATGTTTCTTCCACTCTTTGATGATTGCCAGAAAAATTATCAATGTGAACAATATTAAGAGGAAAGTCTCTTTAAAATTTATATATTAAATAACTATTAAATTGTCACGGTAGCACAAGCATGCACAATGAAGAAAGCAAGGGTTGAACAATGTTGGTAGTAGAAGAGCTATGCCTGTCCTTTTTCCAAGTAAATTGCCAGGAAGACAAAGAAAAGAAAAAAAAAAGTAACAAACAAACAAAACAAAACAAAAGAAGAAGAGGAAAAAAACAGATCCATAAACAGATCTGTAGTACCTTTAAAAATTTAGTAGAATACCACTGTGACCTTGGCAGGGATGAGATTAATTAAATGAGATTTAAAGACACCCAGATCTAGTTTTCAGAGGTCCTTACGGGAATAGATGCTTATGAACTGGCTTTCTCTTAATGGGATACTTTGACATAAATACCATTTGTGGACTTACGGAATGTCTCATCCATTGTCATGGTTGTCACCAAAGACCACGTTTCACAGCCAAAGCAGTGTAGCACTGGGGTCATGCTCATGGATTTCACTGATCTTACCATATTACCCACCATTCAAAAACACCTGGATTAATAGAATAGTGGAATGACTTTTGAAAATGCACATTACCAGCTAGGTGGTAACACCTTGCAGGATTGGGGCAATGTTCTTCAAGAGGCTGCGTATGCTCTGAATCAATAACCATTATACGGCACTGTTTCTCCACTGGTCGGGATTCACGGGTCCAAGAATCAAGGAGTAGAGACAGAATGATACCACTCACCATCCCTTCAAGGGACACAGTAGCAAAATTTTTGCTTCCTGTCCCGCAACCTTATGCTATTCTGGGCTAGAAGACTTAGGTCCAGAAGAGGGAAAGCTCATATTGGAAGGCACAACAACAATTTTATTAAGCTGGAAGCTAAGACAACTCCCCATCTCCAGCCAGCCATTTTGGCTTCGCATGCTGCATAGCCAACAAGCTATAAAGCGAATCACAGTATTGGCAGGGGGGTGAACCAGACTACCAAAAGGAAATTGGACTGGTGCTCCATAGTGAAAGTAAGGGGGACGATGTGTGTAGTGTAGGAGATTCTTTAGAGTGTTTCCTAGTTTTATCATGCCTTGTTACTAAAGTCAATGGGAAATTAACAGAATCCAATCCAGACAAACTGACAAATGGCCCAGAACACCCATCCATAGATGAAGGTATGACCCCTACTGGGAAAGCAAAAACAAAAACAAACAAACAAAAAACAAGGCCTACTGAGGTTCTCATTGAAAGGCATAGAAATGCAGAATGGATAGCAAAAGATAGCTAAAAATACCAGCTATGACCAGAAGACCAGTAAGACCAGTTACAGAAATAAGGATTCTAATTAGAATTTCTTGTTTGCTGACATTATGCTTGTACATGTAAATATAATACTGATTCCTCTACTATTGACATTTGTTAAAATTATATTATAACGTTTAATTAATTGAATTTTAGGATAATAAGCATCTTTCAAAAAGGAATTCTGCTTTCTATTATGAGGAGAAATTTATTGCATTTCTGTTTGTGTATGGTGTAATCATGTTATGTCTAAGTAGAAAGTTGACTGATGTATCTCAAATTACTCATTGTTTAAGAAGCTGTGGCTGGTTGTCATGTTGACAGGAGGCAGATTGTGACTGTTCGAAGGACTGTGTCATCTTGATGAGATTACAAAGTGCCCATAGTGGACCACTCAAGAGTATGGTTGGCTTTTGGGCTAGCAAATGAGAGAAGAACGCCCACCCTTGGAGTGGGTGGCCCAACTGGAAGCTTGAACTAAATAAAAAGGAAGAAAAAAGATTGTTACAGCTTCTCTGGGAGAGCTCTGGCCTGCGCCATGGTCTCCCGACGTCAAATTGCCCTGTCTTCACACACTGGAATCCATCTCAGATTCATTTGTTCCAGTCTTCATTCTTTGCCATTGCTTTTTGGACAACGATCCCCAGCCGGCTCACACCGGCTGGCCTTCAGTGTCACACTGGTGTTCTTCTATCTCTGGTCTTCTATCTCTAGCTCTCACACATACGTTTCCTTTTTGGATAATCTTCTCTGATTTGTAAGCAGTCCGTGTAGAATTAATCTCTTTTTGATATATAAATTCTATTAATTCTGACTCTTTAAGAACTGTATGCAATATACCACACAAATTTGCTCAGAAACAATACATTCAATTCAACTGCCAATAAACTTAAGAAAATGCATGTAATCTCCAAACATTACATGAGATAAACTCTGATCTAGATTTAAATTCATTATAATATAATCAATGAGGAAAAATAAAGTATGCACCATTATCAAGTGTAAATTTTACTTAGCTTTCATAGAAAGCTTTTGTAAATTCACTGCAAAATTGAAAAAAACAATGTAAAAGTAATGAATATTTATATTAGTAAAACTTTTTTATATTCTTAGAATTTATGTTGTGAAAATATATTTAATCAACTCTATGGCTTAATTGTATACATATTTATTTTAATTAAACTCAAGTTCATTATAAGTTTTTGAACTTTAGTTCCTATTTTGTGATTTTTTAGGTTATTTTGGTCTTAGCTAAAATGTATTTTATCATTCTCATAAAAATAATTATATGAAAATTTTATTTTCTCTTTCTGGTTTGTTTTTTAAGCAAAGTATGGTCATTTGCTAATTGTCAAAATCTGTTTAAGCAGTTACTTTGGTGAATTAATTTTAATCCTTTACTAATATCATATTTTTACTCTGTGGTTATAGAGATGAATCTTTTCCTGGGATAGACAATAATTAAATAGAATAAGACGAAGCAACAACAAATGCCTCCAGGTGTTTTTGATGGTAATTTCACACTTGTTAAAATAATTGATAAGGAATGCAATCATGCTTAAAATGACAAAATCCAAATTTCGCCAGTTTTCATATTAGTACTTCTGTTTGTCATAGAACTTACTTTCGTGTCTTTTGTTTGTTAGAGTCTTTCTGTGATTTTTCCTTAAAGTAATTAAAATTATTTTAAAATTTAAAAAATGCAGAAAAAGTGTAGTTACGAATTACATAAACTTTTGGCTGCCAGTCCCCTATAGGATGAAAAGTCATTTCAATGGAATAATTTAATTAATTTTGAGGACTTTGAACAACTAGATTTACTAAATTTAAAATCTGATGAAGTGGACCATTTTTTCTACTTCCATGTATTACTACATAGACATTTTTACTCGCTAGCCATTGAAATAATTTTATTTGCAATATTAAAAGCACTCTCCATTTCATTTCATGATGTTTTAAATTTATCTATTCCATATCATCATATGATTTTAAATTTAGAATACTATTTTTGATGTGGCAAAAGAGAGCTTCCTAGAACAATCACTTTATTTAAAAAAACTTAAGTTTTTAAATGTATTTCTTGAATATTAAAATTTATTATAAAGGAATAAGTAAACTATTGCATGTATATTAAGATTCAGCATTATAGTTTTATGTTAATCCATATCTGTTGCTATAATAAAATAGCTAAAGCTGCTTAATTTACCAACAAAATGTTTATTTAGTTCAAAAGTTTGAGTTGCTCCTTTGAATAGTCCTTCAATACAGGACCAGTTGTGTGTACTACATCCTCGATAATGGAATCATTTTCAGAGCTATGTGTTGCAGGAAAGAAAATACGGTATTTTCAAAGGTCAAAGTTAGTCTTTTGTGATAACTCATTGTTGTAGAAACTAACAGGGTCTTGTGAAATTTACCTTGACCCCATTCATGCACAGTACTCTTAATGACTTAGTTATTTGTCACTACCACTTAAATATCTCACTAATTCTTGATACTGGCATATTGGGGTAGAGATTCTAAAACATCAATATTTGGGGCACTAACCATATCAAACCATTGAAACTTAGAACTGCTTAGTTTTCAATGAAATTTAATAATGTCTCCTCTTTCCTTAATTTTTCTCCATGGCTTATGCACAATGTGAAAACCCAGGCTCATTCTTTCAGTGAGAAGGAAAATCTATACGGCTTCAAGTTCATGTTTCCTCCATAAATCACTTTTAGTATCTGAAATGCTTGTCAGCAAAATCAGGGTTTATTGCACCATAGCTTTTTATCATGTAAATCATCTTGCAATGCATTAAATAAGCAAAATTTAAGTATTTCTATTTTGATATTTAAGGTTGCTCATAAATAATATATTCTGTTCAAAATGTAATTAAGTGGCTACATTACCTTAACAGCTAGTGTCTTGCAGGGCTATTCAGAACTAAATGGATAAGGTCTTTATTTTCAGTACTTACTGCTCATCACAAAACTACATCTTTATTTCTCATGTTATAGGATGCTTCCTGTGCTTAAAAGCAATAGTTTGAACTATAGTCATAATTTGAATACTAAAGAAAAAATAAATTTTAATGTCTTTCAGAAGGAATTTTAGGGGAACTACTGACAACGCTTCCAGTGTTCCAGAATAGCACAATAAACATACGCTTCCATGTTTTCTACTCATGGAAAACTACAAGGCACATCAGCCCACTCTGTGGTATCTTCACTGTATATGTCTTTTCTGATCAAGAGATAAGAAATTGATTATCCATTATCCCCCTTCTGAATCTTAACAATATTTTTCACATAGTAAAATAATAAAATGCTCTTTTTAATATGTTTCTGTAACATCTTAAGTGAACCTTCTGTAAATCTGTGAAAGAGATTGAGAAGAATGGATTGGCTATTACAGAGAATTTTTTTTCATTTCTGTCTCTACTCTTCTGATCCAGATTTTATATGTCAGTCTACAGTATGTTTTCTAAACTTTAGATTCGTTAGTCTCCTTGAAGTAGCCATCCAAGACAAGGGATTCTGGTGTTTATCCACTGATTTCCGTAAGTCCTCAGTTGAGTTTAATTTTAAAGGTTATAGTTAAAGTCTTTCAGGAAGGGAATTAAATGTCCACTCAGCAATTGTGTACATGTGTGCATGTGTGTGTGTGTGTGTGTGTGTGAGTGCATACACATGTGTGCATGCACATGCATATGTGAATATGTGTGGCACTAGGAATTGTCGCAAGATGTTTCTTTGAGCTACAACTCCACACTTTTTTTTTTTTACAACATTGTCTTGTGAAATTGATAGCTTTCCCAGGCTGAGCTCAAATTCATGATCCTCCTGCTTCAGCCTCCCAGAGTGCTGGAATCAAGGCATGTGGAATCATGGCTGGCTCTGTAAATGATCTTTAATATAAAAATAGGGGTGTAGAGGAGATAGGAACGGAGAGACAGTATATGGAAAATCATCTATCCATTACTAAATGAATGTCTGAGGTACTAAAAAAATCGAATTGCTGAAGTTATAGAATAACAAATAAGTCATAAATATTAAAGAGTAAACCACACAAAAATTTTAAAGACGACATGCATTATTATAAAGTAAAACAGTAAACTGTAAAGACTGAAATGTAGCTCTGTGGCAGAGTCATTGCCTAATACGTGTGAGATCTAATTTTTGGTTCAAAGTAATAAACAAACAAGGAAAATAACAACAAATGGGTTCAAATATGAGTTAATTTTTGTTGTAAAAATGAAGTAAAACAGTGAGAAAGGCCAGACAAATATCAGAATAAAATATTAAACTTGGGTTCATTAAGATTTTTGAATGTTCATCCGATGGACATTGTCTTAGTTACTTCTCATTGCTGGGACAAAATACCCAACAGCCACAACTTAGGGAGGAAAGACTTACTGTAGTTGACAGTTACGAAAGGTCTCAGGCAGCTCATGAGTGGTGGGAAGCTAGGAAATGGTGGAATCACGTGGTGGGGCCGCAGCTAGCGCCAGAGCAGGGGCTCTGGGAGACCGCGATCCTCACAGCACCGTGGCAGAACAGAGAGAAGCCTGGGAGGAAGGGCGGAGGAGCACCTGCTCCTCCAGGTCAAGCCCCAGGCATCCGCCCCTTCCAGCCAGGACCTGCCTCTAATCACTGCATAGTATACAAAGGAACATGAGGCTTTTGGGGCACACTACAGATTCAAACCACTACAGATACACATCTGGGTAATGTTCTGTAACAGATGACTGTCGGGACCTACTAGGATGATCAGCAGCAGCTCTGGGCTTGATCTACCCTTTATATTAAATTCAGTTAGCAGAAAACAACCTCAAATTTAATCTAAGCAAAAGGTATGTAAAATGTGATACAAAATTGTAGGTAGAAAGGAAGAGATTTTGAGCAACTTAAGGTATCTTACAAAAATGAAAGAAACTGATAATTCACCCTGATTAAGGCAAATTTATTAGATATAAAAGACATTCAGGTTCCCTGAATTATTTTAATTTTGGTTGTTTCACGCTGATAATGTGCTTTGTCCACTAGACCACCTCATTTGAAGGTTTGATTATTGCCCTTTTTGGAGGAAACAATTATCACTTCTGTGGCTCACCACATACTTCATGAACTTGGGGGTGAAGGAAAAAGAAGAAAGCATCTTAAAATCCTATTCCTAGTGCAATTTACAAGTAGAACATTTCATTTTTATTAGATAGGATGAGATTTGCTATGAATAAAATGTACCTGAAATCATTATAATAGGAAAGACAAATCTTGTTTTAATACAATTTATTTTTGGTGATTGACTCAAAAGAACGTGCTAAAATTGAATATGTTTTTAATAAACAAAACATTTGTGTGAATATAAACCTTAGTTTTTGAAAAGTATCCAAAATTACCAGACATTATCATAATACAACAGCCAACTATCAAAACTGACACTGATATGTTAAAGGATAAGTAAAGTTTAATACAAAGAAAGAATAAATATTAATATTTGGGAGAGTATGTTGGGAAATGTTTTATTCTATGGAAGAAAATATCAGTTAAATGTATTTTTCATACCTTCTGTTCAAATTCACATTCTTAAGATGATTTTAAAATTGAGATAGTTTTACACTTGCTTAGAAAAAATACTACTGTCTATAAAAAACAGAAAAATTCAAGTTTTGGAAAAGAATTTCACACATGAAGACTTTTATTATTTGAAATATAATTTAGTCCTTAGCTTTTGTCACAATGTAAAGCAGTAGTTATTGACTCCTTCTGTGGTGAGTAACAATTGCAAACTGGGAGATTCATATCAGTTTACATTTAAATGAGAAAACTAGTTGCAAATGGGTGTTCCCAAGGTCAGGCACATCACTAACAGCACGTCTATGACTGACTGAAATTTTTTTATTCCTTATTTTCATGACTTGGTTCCCCAGTAATTTACTGGCATTATTACATCAATAACCATCCTTATAATAATAATAATAATAATAATAATAATAATAATAACTCAGTCTTTTTTGTTATACATATGCATTGGTCACGTTCCTGTTACTGAGTCCCAATATCCAACACCCCAACTTAGACTATAAATAATTCATGGCTTCAGAAGAATCAGAGAACACAGCCAACAGCTGCCTGGCTGAAACACCGTGGTGGGGGTATGAGTTGGAGCACAGTTTCTGACTTCAGGGTGGAAGAGGGAGTGACGGAAGAAAAAGTCAGAGAGAAAAGGGAAAGGCATCAGGCATCACTGTCACAACTTTGCGACCTACTCAGATACACCACAAGTGTGCTCCGCTAATCAGCTGGGAAGCTCCCAAGCTAGTCTTCAGGTGCTGCTGTAGAATAGTTCTACTTTTCATATGTTTTAGACAGAATTCACAAAGATACAATTTAGGCAGCCAAACGTGAGCCAAACCAGACACACCCAGAAGTGTGCTTCTTTAGGCGTTTTCCAATAGTACCAAATTGCCACAATGAAGCTAAACTACCACTATAATTTTAATAGCTGTCAGGGATAAGTTTTATGTTGTTAACTTCATTGGCTTGAATGCAGCTGACAATAATAGCAAAGTGTACTTGTCTGGGTGTGTCTGGGTGTATCTGGGTGTGTCTGTGTTCATTATGGAGGTATGACCTTGGACACTGTATCTTTCGGGCATTCTGTCTGGCTATTTACCTTCTCTTATACCAGATACCACAGACTCAGCAACTCTGCTCTGCCACGTCTTTCCATCATGAGGATTCTTCCATGTAGCCATAAATCATTGGTTGAATCCCTTGAAACTGTGTGCCAAATACATCTCCCTTTCTCTAAGTTGGAATCATGGGATTGTTTCCCAGCAAAAAGAACACTCTTACACTGGTGTTCTTAATTTTGGTCCATTTTTAAAGCATCTTTTTTCATATTTTCTTTTTAAATCTATGTTCTAATACATAAATAGATAAGAACAATGAAGACGAAGTGGAAAACAACTACATATAAAATGTATGAAAAATGAGATTTACCAAAATAAACAGCTTTAACTGTATCCACAGCATTCAAGCCTTCTCAATGCTTTGAATTTTGTGACTAACATTTCTATTATCATATGTAAGAATACAACAATATATTAATCATCAAATACTTTAGCTGACTTAGTTTCTCTAGATACTGGGTGAATGCTGCAAAGAGATCTACTTTGTGAGTAGAACACCACTACCATTAAAACCACTTTCAAAACCATTTACAAATTAAATGCACATTTAATTTTAAATGTACATAGAATAAAATTACTATTTGACACACAGTTTTATAAGTTTTCATAAATGCACTGTATCAAAGAAATAACATAATTCTATCTTCTGAAAAAGTTCTCTCTTCTCTCTAATGAAATTCTCCCTGAGACCCTTAATCCCTCTCACACAACCACTGTTGTGTTAAAAATCAAGATAGCATTTGAGGGACATATTAAATCATGCTTTATGCTAGATGGAGACTCTCAAAATGGAGTATGCAGTTGATATTGTTATAAACCTGAAAACAGTGTAAGATCATTTTATTATTCAACTCTGGCATATTTAAATGTACTTTGCAAAAATTGCCAAATGTACATCATTTAATTTTTTGATACAGGGTCTCAACGCTGTAGCTCAGGCTGGTCTTGAACTCACTGTGGAGCCCAGGCTGGTCCTGGACACACTGCTATCCTTCTGCCTCAGCCTCCCACGTGCTGGGATTACAGGTATGCACCACCACTCCCAGTTTATGTGGTGCTGGAGAGTCCAACTCTGGTACTTAACACCTGACATAGTGCTGGCTAGGCAAGCATTTTAACCACTGAGCCATTCCTCCCACCCTGTACACTATTTCTGAGATTTATTAAAGTTCTTGATTGGATAAAAAGTACTTGATTAAATTTTTGTAAAAATGATTTTGTTATATCAAATACTCAATATGCAAAACCATTAAAAATTATGAATTGGAATGGGATATTGTGCAATATTCCTTCTCACATACACATTGTCAAATTTTTAAATCTGGTTAAACCTTTCTATCTCTTCCAGCATCTATCATTGTCATTTCTTTATGATAAAAAGTTTCAAAATTCTTTCTTTCAGTTTTTTTAAATACACAGTATAATCATGTTATCAGTAATAATGCTGTTGTGCATTATTGATACACCAAAATGACTTGATTTTGAAAGTTGTAATGTTTAATTTGGAAAGAGATACTTCTAAGAGTAAAGATAGTAAGATACTGTTTCTGCTAAAGAAATCAGGTTTTAAAATGACATTTCTGAAGCGGCTAATCTCATTAGATATCTAGAAAAGAAAAAAATACTCACTTTATGTGTTTTTATTAGGATAATAATAAAAGTAGACATGTACGTGATAATTTAGAAATTATTTTCATTTTCTAATAGGGTTAACATAGGACAGAAACAACTCAACCGAATGAAAATACTTTACTGTATTTGTTTATTTTGCCAACCAACATAGTGAAAAATATTTGGAAATAAGAACTTTCTAATAATGACCATTACTAGAGTAAGTCGAGAACATTTTCTAATTAATAAAAAAGAGTAAACAACTTTTTTATTGCTAAAATTTAGATCTTAACTCTTTCAGAATTCAAATTAGTTGACTTTCTCATGGAGATATTTTCATGGAAAAATACTCAGTTCTTATGGAAAAATAACAAAGATATTTTAACTCATTCAAACCAATCCCTGGAAAGTAGGGTATTATTATATTATGTATAAGCATTGGAAAGTAGGACATCATGTATATGTTGAATTTTATTCCCCCATGAATTTTGGAACTTTGTAGGTACTATGGTTCCAGATATTATGTCATACCCTCCAACCTTTAAGAATTAGCAGAACAGTTATTTTCCTGTTTTAAAAATGGAAAATTTACAGAAGCCCAGAATTACTATTCTCCTCTGCTCTTTCTCCCTCTGGTGTGTTAGAAGCCTTTGTTTGTCATCAAAAGAATGTCTCTTTGAAAATATGTAGAGATTTTCTTTTTAAACAGCATAGGTAGGCTAATTAAAATGGCAATACAGAAGTGTAACTCTGTTATTCCAAAGTCATTCTGACTTTGTGCGAGTTAAGGGCTATTTCAAATTACCTACATCATTGGCTGAACATAAATATATCAAAGTCTTATTAAAATTTTGCTCTTTGCTTCTGGACATGCATTTCAAAAATCTGTGGCCCTTTGAAATCAGGAGGGTAACTTGAAAGAAATTAGCAACCAGTCTAGCTGGAAGGATTTTAGAAGTTTCTTTTGACAGTTAGAAAATTTAAGAGATACACCAGGCATTTTGAAAATTCCTTTGATATCATGATGTCTGATGAGACATTATTGGATTCAAGACTATAAATTAATAGTTCATGAGGAAAAGTAAATATTGTGCCAGTAGTTAAAGTGATGTGACATTCACATTTTTAAATTGATATTTTGTATCATATACCTCCCCTTTGAAAAATGTTTGTTATTTTCTTCTGAACTTTTGGCCAAGACTTTTTTTTTTTGAACCCACCTTGAACCCTTCTCCTGAGTTGCCTATAGAAATGAAAATCTGACCTCCTGGAATCCGCACATGCCTACTGTCCATAGGAAGAAGAGAGGTGAGATTGATGATTTGTGCCCTAGGCCTAGGAAGTATGGGAAAGCCACCTCTTTCTAAAGAAAAAAGTAATTTTTGTTGAAAGTTTTTCACGTCAATTACAGTGCCCTTAGCTCTCGATCTATAAGGTACGGAGATTTCATGTTCTCTTGCTGGCTGTCCAAAGCTGAATTAGCACATAGAATCCACGAAGATATCTGAAGTATAAGGAAAGGGAAGATGGATGCTTGAGCCTAAAAAGATATCACTAAAAATTGTGAAATCAACTCAAGAAGAAAGCCAAAGTCATTTGATGTCACATGTTTCTAGCCGCTAGAAGCTCTTTTTTGCTTCCCAGCAATCATGCCTAGGAAGCCTCTTGGATAATCTTTGAAGCAACTCTGCTTATCTCTGTGGGATTAACACACCAGTGACTGTTAGGTGCTCACATCGGTTCCTTTTTGTCTCCGCAAGTACCTTCTTTGCTGAGTTCATTGACAATTACTATCTGCAGCATTGTCCCTCCATACCAAGGTAGCACTTTCCAGAGCTATCAACCAGAGTGTGCCCCATGTTGAGTAGATGTGACACGATTGGAGTTAATTTCATGAACCCCTTCTGGCTAAATTTGCAATATCACAGATTTGGAAAAGGCGGCTGCTAGAATAAGTTTATCTAGAGATTATTGCCAAGTCTAATTTTGTCTAGTCTGTTAATGTTTAACTACTTGCTTAAACATTTCGCAATTTTGTCAGGCCAGCTAATTTGGCTGATTTTCCTACCAAAGCAGTCAATGCAAGTGAATCTTTGCTTTTCCTTATTTTACTAGAAAGCATGTTTTGTTGTAAAACAAGCTCCTTAGTAAGATGTATTTATTACTGAAGCCCAGTGATTCTCACGTATGTTCATAAATCTGTGAATTAATTCATGTTCTTTTAGTCTCTTTATATTTTATATATGTCTTGTGGGTAGTAGTTATTTTCATACTTTATAATTGTCTCCTGTTCACATTCCAAGAATTTCAGGCTTAGAGATATTGAATTACATATTCAAAATTAACAAACTAACAAATGGAAGATTTTATTTTAGATCTTTTTTCTTTCCATATAAATATATATATGTGTGTGTATATATGCATATAGGTGAAATATGTATATATGGGTGTATATGTATATTTGTGTATATATGTATATATGCAATATATGTATACATATATATTTATATGATACATAATATTTACATTGGACTTGAGTATTTTCAGTGCATTCATATCAAGTCAAAATGACAATTCCTTCCCCTCCCCCTTTTTGACCTTTTTACACTCTCTACTTTCCCCCTAATTCCCACTATTACCCCTATTTTTTCTATAAAATGACGGTGTTTGAGTTTCTCATAATAGAGAAACCATTCAATATCTAATCTTTTGTATCTTACTGCACTGAGCAGGATGGTCTTAAGTTGCCTCCAGTTACCAACAAAAGCTTCACAACGATCTGTCTGTACAGAAGAGTCGTGACAAACTGTGTCCATATCCTCACTTCATGTATCCATTGGGCTGCTGATGGGTATTCTCGTATCTTCCATGACAGACAGAATGGTGTACATCCAGAACTTGAACGCAATCAATGCTAGTGAGGTGGGATTGCAAACTCATACAACCACGATAGAGGGCAGTAGGGAAATTCCTCAAAAGGCTGAATATAAATATTCCATTCTATCCAGCGATAACTTTTCTGGGAATCTTTCTAAAAGTATTAAAAAATGTATTACAAAGATACATGTATACCCCTGCTACTGGCAGCATAACTAACATTATGTCTTAATTTATAGTAATACAATTATCTTATTGTGATACCAGTGAGGCAGATTAAAAAGTCAAGGCCATGAGACTCCTCCTCTATGTACCAGATTCTAGGAAACCCTGCTGAGCTAGCCCCATCCCTCATCATCCAATATCTTCACCCAAGACCGACTAGGACACTAGCAGATGGAGGTAGGATAAGGGAAAACAGCAACTGCGAAGCCTGCTCCATTACGTACCCCTATTCCAGAGGTAAGGTCACCAAACCTCTTGGTTCTCCTAGAGGTTACCTCATGCCCTTCAAAGTTCATGAAAGTTTCATACACGTGAACTGTGTCTCCTGTACACCCTACAATGGTAACAAGATGAATTATTGAAAGGCACATGCATAGTAGGTATAGCTAGTATCCTTCAGCATTTTAAAATCATTCTGCCAACCGTGTTTTACAAGGCACTCACAGGCGAGATTCGAAAGTCAAGGCGAGCACCAGCACTGAATCCATCTCCATTTTGGTCACCTCCATTTTGTTCTCTTAATTCCAATTACAAGAATGAGCTTGCTTAACTGTGAAGAGAAGTCATGCGTAGTAAACCTTCCTCTTAACTCCTTGCCAGCACGTAGGCACTCAATTCTTTTGTTTGCTGAACACAGGACACAAGGACATCTCCTCATGACCTTCCCACTCTCATTTTTCTATATCACCAGAACTAACTGGTATTTTGTTAACTGCATTGATAGCCATCTCCAGTTTCATTCAATACTTCTTAGCTGTCAGATAAACTTCTAGGAGGTAATTCTGTTCCCTAGACAAGATCTAAAAATTCTCAAGGCAGAGATGAGAAGCCTTAACTCACCCCTCCCAGAGGCAGGCTGCTAATTCACAAACTTCCACAACAGCAGCGGGGGAAAATTTGCAGGAGATGTTAGTAAGAAGCATGAAGAGATATAACTACTAGGCAGAAATTCAAGAGTACACCGTCAAAGAAGTAGACTGTGGGAAAGAGGAAAGAGAGGAAAATATTTATGTGGTTTTGAAAGTGGAAATCTGTGGAATTTGGGAATCTATACAAATTTTAATTAAAAAAAGGATAAAGCATTTACAGGAAAAAAATTATGAGTCATTTTGCTGAAGAAAGAATGACTCACTTTATAGGAGAAAGACTCTAGTATGGGATGGAGGAATGGCTCAGCGGTTAAAGCGCTTGAGCTAGCCCTAAGTACCCGAGTTCGATTCCCCAGAACCACATGAGCTGGGCGTGGTGGCACATGCCTGTAATCCGAGCACTCCAGAGACAGGAGGCAAGGCCAGCCTGGGCTCTGAAATGAATTCAGGAGCAGCCTGGACCACACAGCGAGACCCTGTCCCAAAAATAATAATTAAAAAAAAGATTCTAGTATGTTTTGGTTAAAAACATTTTCTAGCTCTCTGAAGTTTTTTTTGTCAGATTTCTCCACTTTATTAGTTTAGATAATTTATAGACGTCATATCTTGAAGAGATTTTGAGTATAATTGATCAGAAATAAAATAAATATAAACAAAGGTAATGCATGGAGACATGAATAACCCTGGGTAGTTCCTAAAGTTGCAGACTTCTACAAAAGTATAGTTTTTAAATTTTAATTTTTCTAGTATCCTACCTATTTTTATTTATCCTGTGCTATCTCAATTTCATACAAAATCTTTCATCATTACACAAGAGAAAATATATTGCATCTTTGGTTAATCTGGAGAAATTGCATTTTTTTCTTTTTTAAATTGTATTGAAATAATTTATTCTTATCAATCAAACCAGTCAAGTAAATGAAACTATTTCAAACAAGAGATTTAAACTTAATACAGTAACAGTAAATGGGTAGAAATATCTGTCTTAATAGTGAAATATTTTATGTAAGATTTGTTAACATGACACTGAGGTATGATGAAATATCTTATATAATATTTGTTAAAATTATAAAAATCTGCATAAGATGTAGATACAGGTTATTTGACTTTCAATTTTTATATAGGAAATTTAATATACATAACTGAAAAATGCAGAGATAACAAGAAGAAAAAGGACAGGTATATAGAAATCAATTGATGCTGAAACTTAAACCTAATTTTCTTTTTTAAAAAATCAGCTCAGAGTTATATTATCTGAAATATAACATGGTATCCTGGAACCAAAACTAGAAAAGAAAAAATAAAAAAAAAGGAAAATTTGGAAAAATCTGAAATTAATTTGTTTAATTAGTAGTATTATTCCTGTGTTAATTTCTTAATTTTCTTAAATTTAAAATGTGAAAATAAGATATTAGCATCAAAGAAGCCTGCTAGGTTTGTAATATTCCATAAATCCAAAATTATTAAATTGTTGCATTTTAAACATTTAACCATATGTGAATATGCATACATGTATATTGCATATATATGTAATGTAAATACACTTAATGTATACTTAATGTAAGTTGACTAAGTTAATTCTTTTAATTTAGCTAGATAACCATCATTTTAACTTTTCTTTTTGCTAAAAAATAAATTAGATAATGATATTGTGTGAATTTGAATAGCAATGCTAAAACTGTTAAAATTGTCTTCAAAGAATTAAAATGAAAATTGATTTATTTAAATTACAAAAAATACTATTTAAAGCACTATAGTATTTACAGAGATGATGTCAGTTACAGAAATATTATCTCCTCATTCAAGTAAACATGTTATAGAGAATGGCCATTATATCCACAAATGCAAGAAATTACCCAGAAATATAATTTTAAATTATTCTCCATTAAAGAATAAATGCAAGTTTCACTTTATTTGAAAGTCCCAACAGTAAATATAGTTGAACAGTCAATATATATGATGCAACTTTTAAAAGAATGAGGATACTTTGAGTACATTTGGTTTTCAATAAACACATGACCAAAGTCACAAGTTAAATTGGAACATTATCAAGTTCCAAATAGAAATGAAATGAAGCTATTTTATAAGTATAATTTTCAAACTTCAGGAGTATATATTGGCATATTCTGAAAATAGATTAAAACTGTGTCATAAATAAATATGGAATTCATAAAGAAAGTATTTTTAACTTGTGTAAGAATGATTCTGGTAGCTTGTTGTCATAACAATAGTAAAATTGTAAAAGATACACAGCAAAATTTTAGCCTTCACAAGCTTAAAAGTCAATACTCTAGCGCGGAATTTAAGTCCTTGACTATCTTAGAACCACTAAAAGAAAAATCTAATTGAAAACCTTCCAAATAAATATTTCACTGTGCTCAAAACCAAACAAGATAGAGACTGTGATATATAAATGGAAATCAGTAGAGAGATAATTGGTGGAGAAATACGTAACCCTTGTTTTAAATTATAACACAAAGCTTCAAAGATCACACAGTTGCTGAAAGATTTGCAAAAGCAAAAGAAAAAAAGGTCAAAAAATCCCCCAAACCTTTACTAAGTACAACTTAAATATGCTAATCTGGTGTGTACATCGAGATAAACACATGCAGACATTTATGTATGCATGGGAATAAATCGCAACTGAGTATTAATCATTTTGTATGTAAAGCACCACACCAGAGATGAGCATCTGAGAGCCATCGCTGTGGCAAGCAGCGCTGACTCAAGGGACAGACTCCTAAAAAGGTGGTTTATGCACTAAAATTTTACGTGCAAAATAGATTCCCAGGTTTATCAGGAAGAGTTGTGAGACAGAGAAAATATACTATCTTAATTAATGTGGAGATCTGAATTTTTCTATCCAGCTTCAAAATACATGCTTTCTTCTTACAACTGCATATGAATATGTTGACCCATGTTCAATAAAAATACAACATTGGTGGGAAATAAATGCCTTACTTTATCATTGTGTTGTAACAATAGGTTAGTTTTAAAGGATAATATTAGTAGACTGTGTAATTTAGGTTGATTTTTAGCAGTTCATGAAATTTATAAAATTTTACAAAGTTATAGTAAGAATAATTTGTATATATCTTAAATAATTTTTAGTTTAAGACACGAATCCGTTTCTGCAGGTTATCAGAACTTCTCTGTTCTCTATGTGAAAATAATCCTGACTAAAATAAAAATTGTCAAGATCCACACATATATATTATGTATATTTTATATGTATCTATAAAACATATTTTATAGTTAATCTACTCATTTTTGTAAGATTATTGTAAGTAATGTTTTCTTGTTTATAGTCAATAAGCCTAATCCTTAACTCATAATGAGATATATAGAAAAATTTGCTTTAAAAACAAAACTAAAAAAATCAAGGAAAAATTGAACAAATACCATATGTTAACAGATATCATAAGAAAGCTAAGCATGCTAATTTAAATATTGAGCTTAATTCATTCTGGCTACAATTTTTCAAATGTCGCAAGACATATTTGAGTTCATACCTTCTTTTTTTTTTCCTGAGACAGTGTCTCATTGTGTATTTCGGGCTGTATAGCTATGCAACCAGGTTGACCTAGAACTCTGGACGGTCCTTCAGCGGCAGCCTCCTGAGTGCTGGGATTACACGTGTGAGCCACCACGCCCAGATATTATGTGGTAGGAGATTAAATCCCCAACCTTGAATTACTAGGTAGTAAACACTCTAATCACTGAGCTACAACCCCAGCCTATACTTGGTCTTTTTATTAGTACTGTTTGGTAAACATTGCTTTGTTCATACACATTTGGTAGATCTTTTTTTTTTCAAACTTGAAACAAATGAACACTAATTTCAAGGTACCCTTTATAATCTAAATAAGAACATCATTATATTAGGAAATAGAGGACATCCGTATTTTGCCAGGCCACAGACTTCCTGTAAGTCCAGCGAAATCGCCCGCCTTCCGCAACTCACTTCCCCTGAACTTGTAAAGTGCACGTTTGCCTTGTTGAGAGCAATGTCAGCAAATGCATTTACCAACATGAGCCAATCCACAGACCTCGAGGCTGAATCTGGTCGATGGCTGGGCCTGTAAACAAGACGAGGCTCTCAGTAACCCTAAAACGTGGAGCTGGTATCGGCGTCTTGTACCGCAGCCAGACGTGAGGTCTACCGATCGGGGAGAGAGGTCATAAATTATCCTTTAGCTCTTGTGTTTGTAAAATAATTGATTCAGTGCTGAGTGTTGAAATAATAACGCCAATACTATTACCACAGTACATTACTTACTTTGCTTTCTGTACTTAATACATTTTTAGTGGAATAGTTTTTTCTTAAACTACTTTTTAAAAATATCTTCGTTTCCTGAGAATCATTCAGACTAACATGGTCTCTCAAGTCTGATTTCCCTTTTTGAGCTATGGCTGCACATACCACATTAATAAACCTTCTTTGAGATCGTGAACGATAAAACCCAATATTTATTCTACCTTTCAAAGAGATCAGACGAGGGCTGGCGACATCTTTCACGAATATAATCTGAATTAAAAGTGGGAATAAACTAGGCATGATGGCACATGCCTGTAATCCTAGTACTTGGCAGGAAGATTGCCACGAGGCTGAGGCCAGCCTGGGCTCCATGGTGAGTTCAGGACCAGCCTGGGCCACAGAACAACAGCCTGTCTCAATAAATAAGTAAATAAATAAATATGTAAATAAATGTGGGGAGGCAGGATTTATCTAACATTTTAAGCTTTTCCTCTTTTACTGCTTGTTCCATTACTCATGAAAGTCAATTTCTATCTTCTCTATTATTGTCAACTAATTAGTATACTCTCCCCCCTAACTCTGCTTTACATAGAATTCTATCTTAACTATAAAAAAGCATCTTGACCCTCAATTATACACAGCAAACTCAGTCTCCAGCTTGTTCTCTACTTCCCTACTCCCTGTGTCCTACTTAGGAAAGGAAACATTGCATTTCTTTCAGAAGCTGGACATAAATGCTTAGGGTTTCACAGTTATTCCATGTGATGCTACAACTTTTTTTGAAATTATAATACTAAAACTATATTCTAAGGAATAAGCTGCTGTTCTTGGCATACACTTAGAATCAAAGTGCATGTTGATGTTTTGTGCCTATATCTTGTATAAATTATGCTATTCCAAGAATTGTGTATTTTGAAAAAGATCAACATTTTCTTATGAGATTGCATTTCCAGGAAAGAAAAAAAATCACGTTTCACATTTGACAGTACAAACCTAGCAAATGTTCCTTTCCTTTCCTTCAGGCATACTTTCCTAGTGACTTGGCATATTACTGTTTGGTCTGTCTGCTCTGAGTGGCAGGATCAGTGGATGCTAAACTCCAGGCATTTCCCAGAATTTCACCATTTCATATGTATATATATATATATATATATATATATATATATATATATATATCGTGTACGCATAAGATATGTATGCATCTGTGTGTGTCAATTTTTTAAAGAATATTTTGAGATCTATGTACCATGTTTGTTCTGGGATATAATTTATATATGAACAAACATATTTGCTAAATATTTACAGATATACAAAGATTAAATTTTGGTTTATATGTGTAGATGCTTTATGTATATATATGCATATATATGTCACATCTACCAAAATTATTGTCAAAATGTATGTTACCCAATTCAATGGCTAAAAGATATGTTTTCAATTAAATATACAACAAATATATATCAGGGCCAATCATTTATGTGGAAACCAGTTTAGTCATTTACAAAGGTCAAACTCACTTATTACTATCTAGAACAAAATTACTTTATTTTATGCTTTTGCATCATAATTGCTTACAATATATTAATAAAATATAATATTAAGTAATATAAAATATATAAATAAGTTAATAAAAATATAACAAATTTCATGATAAATATTTTTCCTAATTGTTCCCCTATACCTACATAGTTTCCTTTTCTTCAATATAACTTTAAAAAGTCAAAATTTGAATTGGAATATTAGTACAGCTCCTATTAAACAAAAATAAAGCCATATATTTCCTTTGCAAGGCCCTGTTTATTTCATCTTTGCTTGTCTCTAATTCTGTCAGAGATGAATTGGCAGAAGTAGCTTTGCCCCTGTGACTCCCAGCTTGTCAAACATCTCGCTTCGTGTCTCCACACTGCCGTGGACATACACAAAAAGCCAGGCAGCAATAACCATTAAATATGAAAAGCAGAACATTTCCCTGTAAGTGACAGGATGACACAGGGTAATGTGTAGGAAGGAACAACTAAGTCAGTAGATAAATATATTGACAGCTTGCTTTGAACAAGTCAACACTCGTGAGCGGTTACAAACAAGGAACAGGCACAGTGACAGAACTTGCTGGCAGATGGATTCTGAGTGAGCTGAGCTCTCTTCCCTTGTATAAACTGGAATGGAACAACCAAAGGACAACATGAGACTTAGAAGGCAGACACTGAACCATTAGGGCTAAATCGACCATTGTTAGCTGCTGGGAAATTAATATTTGGGAGAGGCAATCATCCTTACATAAGTAACCTCAAAGATGAATCGGAACATTCAGGGTCCCCATGCACAACACCCACCATTACCAGCCGGTGTGGGGCCTGCACCGCCTTTCTCTCCAGGCAGGGTGGGGCTGCAGGTCATCATGAAAAGTGGGCTCTGTGTCCTGGTGGTTCTCAGAGTCGTTTGCATTGTTTTCTTTATTTAGACTCCCAAACTGATAGAATAAAATGTAACTTCAGGACTGATTTTGACCGGAATGTTTTCAACCTTAATTCTGACATTTTTGAGCTGAAATTACTAAAGGTCTTAATCATGGGATGAGGACTCTGCCATCTACAGCAGTGCCCCCTAGGCCAGAAAGAATAAGTGAAGCATTAATTAAGTGATTGACAAATTCTTTAGCTTCTCTTTGTGCTATTCACCTTTTGTTTGGACTTCGGAATAACTATGACCCTATTTATATCCTTTTATGGTATAGCATCAAAACACATGCATTAAAAGCAAAAATAAGTGCGTAGGCTGTATCAAACTAAAGAACTTCCATACAGTAAAGAAACAACCAATAAAATGAAAAGGCAACCAACATGTTGGAAAAAATATATGCAAATTTTATATGTACCAAATAATTAATGTCAAAAATATTTTATTGGTTTCAGAAGACATACATTCATATGAAATCACTCCATGTTCTTTTAAATGAGATAGACATGATTGTAGGTATGTGGTGTGGAGAGCATAGTATGTTGGATGCACAACACCATACTCATTTGAAAAGAATTTTTTATTTTCCTTATGGATGTTTGGTTAAGTTTAATGCTCTGATACTTTCAATGAAACTTATGCTTCAGAAAAGGGCTCAGTAAATGCTTTTGTTTCCTTTGCTGCTTTTCGGTGTATTGATCGTAAAGCAGCGCTGTGTGTTGTAACTGACGCGAACCCCCAACTCTCCCCCATCATCTAGAGCCCTCGCTGTGTGTTCACCTGCGTCACTTTTTCAAGTGATAATGAGGTTGTCTTGTTATTTGTGAAAATTGATGCAAAATTTTAAAAGTAAGATTTTTTTGTACCAGAAAATCTTAATTTGTAGGTATAGCATAACCGATTTTTCATTTAAAAAATAAAAACTCAATTTCAATCCTTAGTATCAAAATAAATAAATAAAGATAATATGTTATCTTTTATTTAGTATATTTAAAAACATATCTGGTATACATATTAGGAGAATTATACATTACAGAGCATATACTATGAGTATTATATACCATTTATTGATAGGTAATATAGTTTCATTCCTTAAATAGTATCACAGGCAAAAAAAAAAGAGAAAAAAATGATCAGAAAACAACAATGATTTCTAAGTCAACAATAACGTGCTATCAGCAAAGAGTACATGTGAGATCATGACCTGTAAACTTGTAACTCACTTTTGTTTATTTGTTCTTTAATTTTGTCTTTGTTATTTTAGACAAATACAGGATTTTTCTATGTAGTCCATGCAGGTCTTGAACTCACAATGTAGCCAAGGCTATCTTCGAATTCATGACAATCCTCCTGCCTCAACTTCCCAAATATTGCAATTATAGGCATGCACCACCGCACCCAGCTTATGTGGTGGTCGGGAATAGAACCCAGAGCCTTGCACTTGTTAGGCAAATGCTTTAACTGCTGAGCTACACCCCAGCCGAACTCAATTTCTTAAGTAGGAAGTTTAATATTATCTTCTTGTTATTCAAATATACTACTGAACTTGCAAATCTGTACAATTATTAAAATTAGGTAAAAATTATATTCCCAATAAAATTTTTCCATGCATTGCCACTTCTAATATGTGTATATATACCTATATGTACATATATATAATTGTATAATATTTAGATATTTCCTTTTATGTTTAAATTTTATCTGTAGCTGAGAAAACCACAAGAGAGACAATTTCTGATAAAATATTGTGGTAAGAGAGAAAGCACTTCTAGTTGAGTGCATTTATTTATTATATTTTGAATTTGAATTTACTGGATTTTAAAATTATTTCCTGGTTACTCTCAGTTCTTTTCTTGTTTCATTATATCGTATTCAAGAATGAAGTTTAAGAGCAAGATAAATTTTCATAAACAGGACCTTTAGTGATTGATGTACAAGAATTTTATTATTTTTTAAAATATGATCATAATGGGCATGCAAATTGGTCTTTTGAAATTTCCAATTTTTGGCCTCAGTGGTTTGTGAACAATGCATGTATTATCTTATCACTTTTACAATTGCTTCAGGAAAAGTAAAATAAAAGATAACAAGTGCTCTCGTGCTGTTCCCAGAAGTGCATGGTCCTAGTTTAGAAATCAAAGCACAAGTGCCACTTAAAAAAAAAAATAAAAAAGAGAAAGAAATGAGTGGTCATTTGGCAACATTTTTGAACTGAAAATCTAGCTCTGGCTCTTTAGCCAGTGAGTTGTTTTGAGAAATACTTCCAATATTTTAATGAAGGATATATAATGTTTAATTAGAAAACAGTAGAGAAATGTTTGCAGTTACTATGAGGAGTGAATAAAACCAAGATAATTAAAATAAAATCTGCTCTTTCTGTTCCGAATGATTTCATCATAAAGAGAACAGAAACAAATAGATATGTATATGGGAAGACTGAAATGCCTTTTTATTTGTACTTACATGAAGAAAAATCTCCTAATTTTCCACAGAGGTAAAACATGTCAATGTAAAACAAAGGAAGATTCAGTAGTTTAACCAAGAAAATGCCAAAGGTGAAAGAAAAGAGGAAACCATGAACTGAAGGTAATGGGAGACTTTAGATTCAGTTGTAATACCAGACAATGGAAAACCACTGGGCTTCAAGAGGCCAAATACATTGATAACTACCATCTTGTTATGTAAATTTACTTTTCTCCATTTTGTGTCAATGAAAGTTGAATAAAAATCATTGGCATATTGTCTGTGAAAAGGGCCTCTCTTTATATATTGACTACAAAATTAAGCAACCACCGTTTTGAATTAACATTTTAGTAATAAGAAATTAATTCATTTGTCATCTACTTGTAGTAAGCACCCAGCCAATTTCCCAAATAAAGAAAGCAATCCCATTGCTTGTGTGAAGGAAAAAAATGTACAAAAGACCAGAGCTCTGAAGCATGGAAGCGCTCGGCATGATAATGTGTGTAGGTTCACGGTTAGTTTAGTCTAGATAAAACGAGACTTAAAAATCACAAACATGTTTGTAAAAGTTTTCTACAGACTTTTTAAAATCTATTATTGTTGTTCACTGAGTTTTAGATTTATTTTTGTTTTTACTGCTTGAAGAACAATTTGCCATCTGCTGTGTCTAGATATGGAAACTAATTGCCAATGAATGTGGCTGAGGTCCATGGGAGTTTGCAGAAGGCCTTGAAGTCATGTGCTTTGCTACAGCCTCCTTACCACATCTGGACTGAATACTTCCGTCTGTGGTCACATGCTGTTTCACCTGATAGGTACGAAATGCATAGAAGTTTGCTTGATAATTCATTATTAAATAATTATGATGTAAAATATTCCTAGCAGAATAATTCTTCTGAAGAAGCTTAAAGTCTCAATTTAATTAGGAGGAAAAGGGTAAATGTGCTGCACCAGAATTGTCCATCTTCACCAACTATTAGGCTGTTAAGTGATACTGTTAAAAATCTTGAAAAGATAACTTCACTACAACTGCTAGGAAGACAAAGTCTTGTTTTTGTTTAATTATTACATAGCTACCTTTTAAAAATATAATATTAATGCTGAAAGATAGGAGTGTGGAAGATTTCAATCTTGTATAGGAATTTCAGTGATTCCCCCAGTGAGGAATAACACTCCAATTAAATGTCTCTCATCAGTGGCTGAAGATACCACCTCATTACTCGTTGCCAATTTGAAACAGTAAATTTAACTATATGTCAATTTGAGTCCAACATGCATTTATGTAAATATGAGGTGTTATGACTTTTCTGTTTCTCTTGAAAACCCCAAATATTATAGAATTTAATTTACATGAATGTAAATTTAAAAGACAAAAATTGAGACACTGTAACATAGTCTATCTTTGAAACAACAGCAAAACAAAGCACTGTTATTAGAATGTTTACTTTTCACATTACTAATGCACATTTATTATTTCCCTCTATAGCAATCTTAATGTTATATTTCCTGTGAATTTAAATTGAAAAGTAAAATAACAATTTAATTCATAAGAGAAAGTAATGTCACTTAGGCATATTGCACACATCACCAAACTTTTCGTGTAGCAGAAAAAAAATCTACAAAATTTACTGTTGATGACATATTAGCAGGCATGAGTCATATGATTAATTAAGCTAATTGCCAAAGGAAATTAATCAATTTCTCATTCAATTATATGCGAAGGAATGTCTAAATAGTTAATATAGGTAAAACGCACACTTTGAATCTATCCTAAAAATATGGAACTCTATATATTTTCCTGAACTCAGAAAAACTCCAAAAAATTGTCAAGGAAATATTTTAAATAATAAAAGAAATGTAACAAATACAGAGCTATGTTGTATGAGCACCAGAAATAGTAAATCATATCTAAAATTATAAAAATCCAATTACATGCACATATGATTATACATTTGTTATTTGTAAATATAGTTAATATGTATTTTAAATGACTGCAATTTGAGCTATAACTTTATATACATCTTGGAGCAATAATAATGGAGAGTCACTGATTCTATGATATTCCAGGAGTAGTAGGAAAAATTGGAGCAGAAATTGTACTCTCTTACTCTAAATTCTATATTCTTCCATCATGGGATTATGTATAATAGAATCAAAGAACTTGAGAAAATCTTTTAAGGCATAAAACTTCCCCTTGGTACCCTCATGTGACTCTAATTATTCATGACGAATAGATTCAAGGATGCTTCCCCGACCTTCCTTTTTCTTTATTTCCCAATGGGAATCTCTTTTCTCTTTTTGCAATCTCAATTCATTTACTTATCTTTGGTTCCCACTAGCCATGGAGAACAATGAAATTGAGAGAGAGAGAGAGAGAGAGAGAGAGAGAGAGAGAGAGAGAGAGAGAGAGAAAGGTGGAGCAAATACTCCTAGGTATATAAATATTGACAAGTTCATCCCCATTTATTTTTTGATAAATTTATTATAAAGAACAACAAAATAGTGCTTTCTAGTCTTTGAATAGTATTTTCTTTTTAAAAACACGAAATTCTTATGGAAATTATATGAAATGTAATTAAATATCTTCATGTTGTAAGTTTTCTGGTACAATTGTTATTTTTATTTTATTATCCTTTTCATAAGGATTTCATCTATTTTCTCTGATATATCACGTTTTTTGTGAGATAACACATAGACTTTTTTGTTTCGATTTTCCAAATTTTCTTTGTGTTTGTCTTGACAGCTCAATGGTAAAGACGATTGAGAGAAAAGTGGTAAGACTGGGATGTTATTTAATACTCATCTATTTAAATTCAGAAAATATAGCCAAGCAGATATTATTGGTTTTTCAACTTTTAATATTTTAAATTTTTTATTAATTGACATTTGTTATTGAATGTGAAAAATGTTAGATAGAGTGGCAGTATAAAATTAGTTCCCCCTGTTTTCAAGTATTGGTAATGATAGTTTCAAGAGACGTAGTATTCACAGGGTCACCTAATATTTTTACATCTTCACACTGTATTATTTTTTTGTGGCTCAATGGATATTTTATTTATACCTCATGTTATTACCTAATTGGAAAGAAAAAAAAGAACAATTACAAAAGATATCTGTTATTAACTGATCTGCAGTTGTGAAATTGGTTTCAGTAACAGTGAGGTATCTGCACATTATTATTTCGTTTTACAGTGAAAAAGAGAAAACACAGACTTGCATGCAATTCATATTGTTGGAAACTGCTTAACTCTTTCTATTCCATATACTACAGAAAATATAAAAACAAAGTGAGATATATGAGAACAAAATCCTCAGCCAACACCGGAATGGGGAACATTTCATTTTATTCCTGGTATGGTCCATTTCAAAGGGTCATATTTTCTCTTCTTGATTTCCATAGAATACTGCTGCATCCTTCAGTATCTAAAAATATCACCAGGGAAAGATACAGAGTCAGCTGTGATCCTTGCCTGCGACGGAACTGCGGAACACAGACGAATCCCTGTAGTGGCAAGGAAATGAGTTTCTAAAACTAGCGCTTGGGGAGTTATTTTAGGAAAATAGAGAAAGATCCCAGCAGAAGGGAAGCGGGGATCACGTGAAGAAGGATTGCCACTGGAACAAGAACGTCCCACCTGGATGGGACCGCGGGAGAGCGGATGAGCCACCTGGAGTCGGAGTCACGAGGAAGGGCAAGGGCCGCAAGTGGAGACGCCACGCCAGTTTGCCAAGTGTCTCTTCTGGGGACTATGAGTGGAAATAACAGGCGTAACTATCTTGTGAGTGACTCAATGTAAGGGAAACGGAAGCTCCAGAGAATTCTGGAAGAATGTCACAGAAGAAGAGAACAGTGCTTATTACTCTTCAGTATTTTCACACAAACATGGCGCTTTATGAACAAAGACGGCGGCACGTTCATACAACAAAAGGAAGTGGACAACAGGACGTTAAAATAATTAGCTAGTGTGTCAGTTACTTAATGTCAAGCTGGGTAAAGTCGTCGCCTTCTGCATATTCTAGATTCTAAACACATAATGAGAATTTTTTCTCTCACACAACCACAAAAAAATGAAGTCAGTAATTAGAACTACTTTTCGAGTCCCAGCACCAGTGAAATGTAACTAGTGTTTCTTGCAATAAACTCTTTTTTAACTCAGATACCACCATCCTTTATTGATGTTTTTTGTTTTTAATTTGTGTATGAATGTGCTGTAGATTCAATAATATTCTAAATACACACAACTTGGGGAATTTGTTCCCATAAATATGACTTTTATCACCCCCCCACCTTCCCTATGTCTCACTCATTGTCCTTTCTTTTTCTCAGTCATCCACCATCTTTTTTCCTACATCCTCTCTTGTATTAAGAGCTTGTTATTCATGTATTGAGGACAATCTCATATGATAGATGCCAGTAGATGCAAAATCTTTTCTGTCAGGTCCATTTCACTGAGAGTTACTACTCAAGGAGCTCGCATTTTCTTGAAAATGCTTCATGTCTGTTTTTCTTTATGGCTGTATAATATTCCATTGTGTAAAACACCATATTTCCTTTATCCATTTCTCTGTTGAAAGGCACATAGGTTGTCTCCAGGATTTAGGTATCATGAATCTTTCTGTTATAAACAAAAATATGCCATGTTTCTATTATCTCATGACTCTGCTTCTTTTAAGAAAATTCTCAGGAGAGCTGTAGCTGGGTCAGACACAATTTATATTCTCAGATTTGTATGGAATCAATGTACCCTGTCTTTGAAACAAAAATATTGCATCATAATATTGGTTTGGGTTTTGATCACAATAACTATATATTTCTCAGTAAGAATTTATATTTTCTTTAAGTCTTAAATAACTCTTGAAAGAAATGTGTATCAGTCTTTATATCATAGAAAGTAATTTTAGAGAAAGCAGATATCAGAGGGTTTTTAAATATTTAAGGGCATCTTGAGGGGTTTTATAATAATAAAATAATGTTTATTCTAGGTTTAGTGAAGGCGAACTTTTTTAACTTTCTTAAATAAAATGATTATGAGCTTTTAAAATAACCCATAGGAATGTGAAACAATGAACTAAAATTATGTCAATATTTTTTGAGAAGTGGTTTATAATCAGAGCTTAAATTAATGCATATTAATGTTTAAAATTTCAGAATTTTATAACATGCAGCACCATTTGTTATTGTTGTGGTATTTTTGTTAGAGATTAGAGTTAATAATGTGTAATCACAGAAAAATTAAAATTTATAAAGCCATACAGAAATATTTCTTTTTTCGGAAATATTTCTTCTGTATTTACAGTAATTTTGCCAACCGGTTGTTGGTCCTTAGCCTGTCATTTCTCTGTTATGCTAAGCAATTTTAGGGCAATTTCTTAAATCATAAATTTTCAAGTGCAAGTTTCTGAAATGTAGAGATCTATCCAGAACAACATTGATTTCTCTAATCAGAGCTGCACACACTGAAAACCTAGAAACACAGGATTAATTTTATATTGAAAGGGCAAATGCATTCACTTTTATCTCTACCTTACTTACTTTTTTGTTGCTGTGACTCAGTCTCTCACATGCACAAATTAGAGGAGGAAAGTTCATTTTAGCTCATAGGTTAAGAAGGTCACAGCCCATAAAAGGGAAGTCAGAAACAGTGAAAACACGTGACAGTTTCGGAGTTGGAGGCAGCAGATATGGGGCTAGGTCCCACAAGGAAGGGAAGAAGTAGCATATGCCCTTTCAGGTCCTGTCCCTGCAACCTACCCCTCCCATTGTTAGGTTTTTCATCCTCCATATGCTTGTGATATATAATCCTCCAAATGCTTGTCCTCCATCTACAGCTAGAATCCACCACACTCCCACAGTACACCCCTCCAGACCAGGCCCCCATCTTCTAACAGCACATGGTACCATAGATAATCTATAGCAGCCAAATGCATGAGACTTTTGGGGGACATTTCAGAACCAAGATCTAAAATGATCATGACTAGATTCTAAAATTAAAAAATGAAAAACTGAGAACCATATGTGAATTGATGGTTGTAAGGAAACAAAACTTTAAAAAATCTTATTATTTTTATTTATTAAATTATGTAGAATGAAAATAATTTAAATAGTAAATTTAAAAAATAAACTAAGCCTCATTATATTTTTATTATTCTAAAAAGCATTTAAGAACCATGATGGGAATATGTAGAGAAGGACCTTACCTCACAGTGACAGAAGCCATTTACAGCAAAGCTACTGGCAACATTTTATATAATGTAAGAAACTGAATTCATTTCCATTTGATGTAGGAGCAAGACAAGGCTGTCCACTCTCACTATTCTTACTAAATATTGCACTCCAAGCTTAAACCAGAGCATTCAGGCAAGAGAACAAAATAAAGAAAATACATATTGAAAAAATACAAGTTAAATTATTCTTATTTACAGATGCCATGATTTTTCACTTAGAAGATCCCAAAACCTCCACTAGACAACACTAGAAACTAATTAACAAATGTAGCTAAGTGTCAGATACAAAATTAATACAAGAAAATCAGTAGCATTTGTCTTAGCTGCTTTAATACAAGAAAATCAGTAGCATTTGTCTTAGCTGCTTTTTCATTGCTGTAACTCAATACGCGACCTCGAAGGAAGGCAGGAAGCAGCTTAACTATCCTTCCAGGTCTCATCCCACTGATCAGCCCTCCTGGATCCAGGTGTAGAAAATGTGGAAAGGCCCCACCACACGCCTATAATCCAATTTACATACCTGTAATCCACCGCTCCAGATTAGGTCCCAATCTTCCACAGCACATGATTCCATAGACGGTCTATAACATTCAAATACATGAGACTTTGGGGGGACATTCCAGATCCAAACCACAATAGTACTTCTATACACCAACAATAAACTCACTGAAAATAAATAAAAACAGTAACCTCATTCTCAATACTTCTTCAAAAAAATTAAATAACTGGGGGCACTGAGGGTATAGCTCAGTGATCAGAGCTCATTTCTGAGAAGTGTGAGGCCAAGGATTCTATCCTCCAGCACCAAATAATAATTGGGTGTGTGGCTCTTGTTTATAATTCAGCACTTGGCTAAGGCAGGAGGACTGCAATGGGTTTTACGGCAGCCTGGACTACACAGTTCACAACCAGCCTGGACTGCAGATTGTCACCTTATCCTCTGCCTTCCTCCCTCACCCCCTCCTCCAAAAAAAAAGAAAAGAAAAGAAAAGAAAAGAAAACCTAACCAAGGAAATGCAGGACCTTGACAATGAACACTATCTTATTCTGAGAAAAGTAATTGAAGAGGACTTTCAAAAATAGAAAGAGATTCCTTCCATGGCTTTACTACAAATACTTTTACATAGATTCAATGTAATTTCTATCAAAATACCAACAACATTTTTCACATAACTAGAAAAGAACAATACAAAATTCCTGTGGAACTAGAAGTGACCCACAATAGCCAAAACAATTCTGAGAAACAAGAAAAAATATGTTGCATGATGATTCTAACATCAAGCTATATTACAAAACAATAAAGTTTAAAATTTCAGGTAAATTGCAGGACACAAAGTTATGACATTGGAACAAAACTGACACAGGTCAACCAATGGAAAAAGCTGAGGATACAGATACAATCTTAAGTACTCAAACATCATCTGCTCTTTGAGAAAAGCATCAAAAACATAAAGAGAGAAAGGATAGGCTCTTCAATAAATGATACTGGCAAAACTAGCCATGCACATGCAGAAGAATGAATCTAGGCACAACCCTATCACCATTACTAAAATCAAATCAAAGTTGATTAAAGATCTAGATATAAAAGAGAAACACTGACCCTCTTAAAGGACAATGTAGGTAAAACTCTTGCAGATATATGCATAAGCAAATACTTTCTCAGTAAAACATCAGTGCAAAAGGAATAACACCCAGAATCAATAAATGGGATTATATTGAAGAGTTGATTTGCATAAATAGTCAACAACTTGAAAAAAGAAACAATGGAAGCGGAAAGTAAAACTTTGAACAACTGTGTCTCAGACAGGAGATTAAGCATTAAATTATCAAAATATTGAAGAAATAGAGCCTTCAAATTCAAAAACCCAATTAAAATGGGCACGTGAACTGAATAGACAATATTCAGAAGATATAGTACAAAACCACAAACAAATATATGAAAAGATGTTCAACATCTCCAGCCATTAGCGAAATGCAAGGTTAAACAACAATGATAGGCCATCTTACTCCAGTGAGACTGACTTCTACCAAGAACTCAAAAAACAATAGATGCTGGCATGGATTGAAGAAAAAAGAAGCCTTTCATCTTGCTGGTGGGATGGAGATACAATTATTACTGAAAGCTGCATGGAAATTCCTCAAATAAAGACTAAAAAAAGATATTTCATTTGACCTAGTATTACTTCACCTGGGTATCTTTCCAAGAGCTAAAAGCATCATGTAACAGAGACACATGCACAGCATGTTTTTAGCAGCACTAATAATAATAGCTAAGTCACGGAAGATGCCAAAATGGCCATCGATAGTCCCACGGATACAGAAAACGAGGCATATGTACAGAACAGAATACTAGCCTTTCATAAAGACAGATAGATATCAGTCATGTGCAGGTAAATGGATACAACTTGAGACCATTATGCTTAGCTAAGTAGATCAGACTCAGACGATTAAATATTGCATGGTCTCTCCAATATGAGATACTCAAGGTCTAAATAAATGATGGAGTCCAAAGGATAAGATGTTGGGACCTGGGGGGATGGGGAAATTAGCGGAAAAGGGAAAAGGGAGGAGGGAAAGGGATAATAAAGTTGGTGTAATATTTACAATATCTCCCCAAATTTTTCAAATTTAATGCAATCGTGTGTATCACCAATGCATGCTAATATCATGGGGGAGAAAAACAGGTTCTGGTTTGTTTCACAGCTTCTGAACTCAATCTCTGTTTTCTTGTTTCTGTGTGTGCACAGCGTACGTATTAGCCATTATTCTACAAGTGAGTGGTATTCTTCCTTACAATATAGATCACCCTTCTCAGCCAGCCTGCTTCTTTCTTAACACCATTCGGATCCTGCTGCAGTGTCTTTCCCGTCTCTCATGAAAAATATTTTGAAGTGATTACTACCAGGTTACAAATAATAACTTTTCTTAATGTTTAATTTTTAATATTTCGAAATGAATACAATTTGGTTCTGTAGAGAATTTTATTAATTCTTAAAAGTAAGAATTTCATGTTCTCTTACTATTTTATATAAGAGTTAAAATGGTATCACCCCCTAAACTTAAATGCATCTTAAGATATCTCACGTTTTTCTGTTTCATCAATCTCTTTTGCATGTTTGGTATACTTGTGTCTGCTTGATATCCAACAAAACAATTTTTCACTTCATTAATCGAGCATTCATTCATTCTGGTCTTCAGTGTAACCTAATCATTGAACTTTTAATTCATATTACCTGTTCTCTTTCTTGAATCATATTATATTTTATCTTATACCAGCTAGTCTCCATAACTTATTTTTTCTCATTATACAATAAGTTGTTTGTCCTATTGATTTGTGCTCGTGTTGGTTTGTTTCCATGTAAATTCATGTGTGTGTGTAAAGGGATGTAGTATTTTAAATGATAAGATTGTATGTCCATCATTCAAGTCTGGATTTAAAGTTGGTCATAATTAATTCACATTTTTCCATAAATACTTAAATAATATAAATTCAAATGAGTCATTGGTTTAGCAGATGTTTGCCACTGAGCACATATATCTTATGAATTCTAAACAGGAATTGCATTGGTTGGGGATCTTAGAGTAGAATTAATATAAACACTTGTATAGTTATGTATGGGATTTATTAGCTAGGCTTATGAGATTGGAGGTAGGGGAGTCCTCAATAGCCACCTCTTGGAGAGCCCATGAATCCAGTAGTTGCTCAGCCAAGAAGCTGGAAGATGCAGAAAACAAGAAACCAAGACAGCAGCATCAGTAGAAGCATAAAGGCCTGGACGCTAACCAAAGATCAGCTGTGTCAGTCTTTGAAGACTGAGAAAATACAGCTCACAGCAAATGGCATCAAAAGATGCACCTGCTCAAGCACGTGAGAGCTCTTCAAAAATGGGCCACCTACTTATTCTCTGTTTACTTATTTCTTTATTCTATACAGGCTATAAGCCCTTTGGTTTTGCCATCCATAGCTGGGTGGTATTGCCCCCCCCCCCCCCCCGTTCCGTTTGTTGGGACAAGATGCCAATCATCTCTCCTGACACACCACAGACAAACTCAGAACTGTGCTTCACTAATCTGCTCGGTGTTTCGCTTCAGTTATTGTTCACAGTTCTCCACAGCAAAGCTGCTTTGTGACTATAGATTCTGCAGAAAGCCTCTGGTATTCGTGTGCTGTCAGTATAGTGACCTAAAAATGCAGATTTTCTCACTGCGTTTGCACTTACAGTAGTTGTTATAGTTTACATACCCATGAAGCCTGTATGTTGGTGGTATCATATTTTTTTCCAATGTCCTTGATTTTAATTTTTCCCTCTGGTTTGCCTTCTCCATTCCAGATCTCATAAAAAAGGAGAAATCTAAGCAAGAGGTGTTTAACACATGTTCCCACTGTGGCTCTGAGCTATGCCAGCTTAATTTATTTCCTATTTGCATATAGTTTTTGAACATTCTAACAATGAATTTTTGTTGTACGGTATAATCAGATGTCAGATTGCCCAAAACTGAGCATATTACATTCATAATTTTTTTTATATTGACAGGACATAGGTTCCAGAAATCACACAAATAAGGAAATCTTTGTTTGCCCAAGTGTGATATAAATTGACATAGCATCTGCCTTAAAATCTTGCACATTGGAGCTGGAGGAACGGCTCAACGGTACAAGTGCTTGCATAGCAGACGCTATGCACTAAGTACCTGAGTTGGATTCCCCAGCACCAAAAAAACCAGGTGTGATGATGCATGCTGTTAACCCCAGAACTCAGGAGGCTGAGGCAGGAGGATTGCCATGAGTCCAAGGCCAGCCTGGTCTCCACAGTGAGTTCAGAATCATCCAGGGCTATAGGCTACAAAGTGAGACTTTGTCTCAAAATAAATAAATAAATAAATAAATAAATAAATAATAAACTTGTGCATTATCCCATAAATTTAAGTTCTTATAACATCTGTAAATTCTGTATAAGAAGTTGTTATAAAGTGTCATATTGGGAATAGAGACTGGAAAAAAATCTGTATATTTTCTGTAGACTTGACTTGCAATTTAGTTTCCTAAACGATTTAATCTATGATTGAATCCACAGGTGCAGAAGCCATAGACATGAAATGCTGGTTTTATTATTATGCTAGAAAGTTTAGTAAAATTGGTTAAAATGCTTATTGCTACTGTAGTAGCTAAGTCAATATTTTTGTTCAGTAATTTAATAGTTGAAGATATATGTCATCTAGTGTTAGTTATAATATAATACAGACTGCTATAATACATCCCTTTCCCCCTTGTTTTCACACCTAAAGGCAATCCTCATGAGAAGAGGCTTATATTGAAAATGGATGAACATTTAAATATGATTGCTGGAGATTCTTCAATATATATTTTTATCATTCAAAATGCAATATACCTACAGTAAACTCTAGTCTTTTGGATATGGGATTTAACCATTTATAATCAATCTCTTTGAAGACTCAACCAGGGGATAATTGCCAAATGAGGATAATCTATGACAATATATAACTGAAATTATTTAAATACATTAGAAATGCAGAATGGAACAAGTTAAGGAATATATATATATATATATATGTAAAATATGTTTTCTTCCTTGTATTTGAGAAAAGCTCAGAAATACTTCTTCAAGAGTTTGGGGGGAATATTTCCACATATTTTCTATCTCTATAAGGTCTCACCAAGTACATCGGTCTAAAATTATTGATGACAAAAGTTCAATACTACCCTAAAGTATCTTAAACAGACAGAAAAGTAAGCTTTTCCTGGCTTCAATACAATTCTTTTCGGCTTGAGCAAATGCACTTCACAAATGACAATATAAGCAAATTATTTTAAAACAATGACTAATAGTAATAAATTGGAAAATTTATCCCATATTTTCTATTATAGTGAGCTTCTGACTATGTCTCCTTTATCAGTAATTTGTACCTAAAAGAGAAATCAGCATAATATAAGGAATAATTACTATTAGAAATTGTCTTTTAAGATAGCTTATTCCAAATCATATCTACATCAAAGACATATTATGAATTGTATTTGGCAATTTTCATTTAAAAATCTCTTAGCTTCATGTTTGTCATATCATTTCAGAGATCTTTAAAATTATATTAAAATATTCAATGCAATTTTAAATTTTAAGCATGGTATGACTTTTAATTAATACACTGTAAATAAAAATCTTTGAGAAAGAAATGAAAAATTTTAAAGTTTTGTAATGTTTGTTAAATGATTTATTCTTGCGATTTCATTTTTCACTTAAAAATAACTTTATACATAACTAATAAAACTTTGCATATGTATGCCTCTAAAAGTGCTATTGCTTATATACTAAACATACCTGAATTCCTTTTATTTAGAATTTCAACGATTACTTTTGCATATAGTAAAAAAATAGTATTAAGTGGATTGAGAAATAAATGGGAAAAAATCCTGGCATATGAAATATATTTAAAATATATCCTGAAAAATCATGAATAATTATTAGAGGTATATTTTAAATAATATACAGCTTACAAGTGTCATTGAAATTTAAGAATAATAGAATCATAACCTTCAATTTTCATTCTACTTACTTAAAATTTCTTTCCTAAGATCATTTGAAGAATATTTTAGAAAGAAATAAACTATTATTGTAGTCATTTGCCTCTGATCACATAATGTACAGCTTTTTGAACTGTTTTCTGAAATTCCAAGAATAGAAGTTGCTTTCTATTACCTGCTAGTCAAGATGAGTCTTTTAGCCACACCATCTTCCACAATTTCATCCTACAAACAGGTGAAGAAAATGTAAAAGTTTGTAATTTGCAAAACACTTTTTGTACAAGTCACTATGCCTTCTATCAGCTGGACTCTGGCTTCACACTCACCTCCCCGAAAAACCACAAAATAAATTTGGAAACATTGAATTTTCAGGTTTACAGTAAATGTGAGAATTTTTTAAAACTATATTCTAAATCCCTTGAGTCAATTTATAAAAGGTTATTTCCAAATTATATCAGAAATTGCCATTAAATGGATTTATATCTCGTTGGCTAAAAAAATTATTTGTTCAAAAATGATGTAATTGTTGAAATGGAATCTGTCTTATTTTGATTTAGATTTTTTTTCTGTATGGAAAAAGTCTGAAGTAAAGTAAGATAATCTTTCCTAGGATAATCATGTTTATTAAGAACTAATTGATTCCATAGAAAATTAACAAGTTAAAATCAATTACCTAGAAATGATTGAATTCATACTTTGGAATGAACACTATGGTTGGTTTATACACATGTTAATTAAGAGAAGAATATATATATACAAAATCTAATGATTTCCTTTAGGATTTTCATAATAATATTGAGCCTTTCTAATTAAGAAATTGATTGAATTCTTCATCCAGTGTACAACAAAGAGAAATTCTTTGAATGATTTCTATTCAGTTTTGACCTTGGTTTTCCATGTCTACCTAGGTATTGCTGTTTTTATCAGATAACGCTCTACATATTTTTTCTGTGACAGCACCCAGGATTGTCCCCAAAATGTGTCCGTGTCTACTGCATGATCTGTTCAGTCTTGATCAAGTTCTTGGAATTCTTTTTTTCCCCATTTTATTCATAGGTATTAGTGCAAAACTTAAGGTTTACAATGAAGTCGAGAATTTTGTGCACATACGTATCTTGTCAAGTTGACAAAGACTTTCCCATCCTCCTTTTGTAGGGGGATGGACAAAAGGAGAGTGGGAAAGTGTTTGGAATTCTCCATATCAGCATTTCTGTTTCATCTGTTAAGTAATTAAGAAAGTGTTTCAACATGCTCACATATGTAGAAGTAACTCATTTTCTTTTAATTAAAATAGTAAATGGATAGATTTGCTACTATTTTACTTTGTTTTTACAAAGTATATAATTCTGTATGCCTCCAAATATGAAACTACTACCTTAAAAATATTTACAATAAACCTAAAATATGTTTTACTTTTATAAATAACTCAAATTAAATTAATTTTTGTAAGAGTGACTTCACAAGAGCAATGTTAGGGTATTTGTTATCTTTTTAGGTTCATATTTATTTTATGCCATTGTTTATTTCCCTACTTTTTTTCATTTTTAACCAGAGTCTATGAAATCAATTAAGTAAACTTGAATTGAAAATTTTAGAAATGTATAAAATTTAAGGATACGACGCCAGAAAGATACAAGCTGTCTCTGGAATAGACTCAAGGCATGACACAGGACCACACAGCAGGCTGTAGCCAATGAACAAATAACAGCAAGCCGGAGAGGCAGAAGGCAGCGTGGGCGCGCAAGAGGGGTGGGGTTAGCTAGGCTTCCCTAGACTCTACTTTGCCGGTGCATAGTGTTGCCTCAAATTTCTGCTCCTTGACCCTACGAAAGAATGAACAGAGGTTTCCTGAACTTGAAAGACCAATAAGGGAAGTGTTCAGACCATAGATTTAATTGTAAATGACAAATCGGCCAGCCTGTAGACACAGGCTCAAAACTGAGTTAATATCTTTCTTTCTTTCTTTCTTTCTTTCTTTCTTTCTTTCTTTCTTTCTTTCTTTTTTTTGAGACAGGGTCTAGCTCTGTGGTCCAGGCTGGTCCTGAATTCAATTCAGAGCCCAGGCTGGCCTTGGACTCACGGCAATCCTCCTGTCTCAGCCTCCCGAGCGCTGGGATTACAGGCGTGCGCCACCACAACCAGCTTATCTGGTGCTGGGGAATCGAACTCGGGTACTTAGCGCTTGGCTTAGCGCTTGCTCAAGCGCTTTAACCACTGAGCCATTCCTCCAGCCCCTGAGTTAATATGTTGTTTCTAAAAAGTATGTGGAAGTTTCTCAAAAACAAACAACAAAAAAAGGAAATCAAGCAATTTCACTGTACAGAAATGAAATCAACTTGTTTAAGATCCAAGATATGGAATCACTCTAAATGTTCATCTGTAGAAGAATGGATAAAGGAGTAGTGGAATACACACAAAACGCAGTACTCTCCAGCCATCGGAACAAGAAGGAAACCCTACCAATGTCTACAATAGAGATGAAACTGGCAGATTTCATGTGAAGTGAGACCTGTGAAGTATGGAAATGCAAATGCTATGTGTTGTCATCCATTCATAAAATCTCAGAATTGCATCTAGTAGATGTGGAGACTGGAACATTGGTTACCAGAAAATGGGGTGAATTGCAGGAGAGAGGATGGAAGAATTAATCAGCAGGCACAGAAATCGAGTAGACAAGAAGACGAAGCTCAGCTATGCAGTGCCCTGTAGGATAATTGAAGTTACTAACAATAGCTTACATGGTTCAAAGAATGACAGATGAAGATTGCTAAATAATTTTCTAACTGTTTAACCCAAATGAAGACTACTGATTCTTGAATATGAGAATCTATTTTCTAATTGTCCTTTTGAGTCAGAAGTGAGTAATACTCCAAGCACTGTACATGGAAGTTTCTATAGTGTGATTCAGTAATTAATTATTGGAAAATACTGTTAGTATTAAGCAAGGGAACTATGACTATGAACTATGACAGAGAAGTTGTCCTCAACCTTTTTGACACCAACTACCAGTTGAAGAATATTCTTCCAAGGATCAAGGAAAAGAAGCACAACTTCCTGTCAGATTAGTAACAGCGTTAGAATCTAACTATATCGCATTGACAAGGGGTGGAGCTTTGCTTATGGGTCCTGATGCTGGGTTCTTGGAGACCTGATCTAGAGATTTTGTAGTGGCATTTTTTGATGTAATGAGATATAAAGTAGCGAATAAAATTTAAGTAAATATCTCTGGGTCACATGCATGCAATTATATTGTGAATTTGTTGGGAGGAACCACTAAGCAAGCAGCCGGAAATGAACCACTGATGACTTCTCAGGAGTTTGAACCACATGTCAAATGTAGCTTAGCATAGAGCCAGAGAAACCAAGTAGCAGGTGAAATGTATTTTATTCCGATGAGAAAAATCATAATCTAGCCTTAGAAAGACAGAACTGAAGCCCAAATATTCCTCATATAGTTTTATTTGTGAGGACTTGAATAGAATGACTCGTTACCAAAGAAACCAGCAAGTGTGTGGGAGTCATTACCACATCTTGATTGTCCCTGTAATATTTCCCTGCCTTTTCTTATGGTTCTGGGATAATAATTTTGTTTCTTCAGATGTCTTCTACATGTTCATTCTCCATAATTGTACTGTGGGAATTTTTAAGCTATAATATGTTTTAAATAATTTAAAGGCAAAAAATAGTTAGGCTACATAAAACAACTCTAAAATTTAAAAAAATCACATTATTCAAGCTAAGGAGAAACACTCTGGTCCAAACTGTTGGCAATATAAGTCAGTGTGTTTTACTTTTTAGTTACTCATTTTATTTTTAAAGACTTCTGGCAGTATCCTGAGTTATCTGTGCAAATTAATAATGTATGACTTTACCTGGTATCATTAAACTAACCGAATCAGAAATAGTGTATATCTTTAGTTAAAATCAACACATCTCTTTTCCTGTGATTATAACTTTTTGATGCATGACTTCCATCTGACTTTGATTATATGCAATTTGTAAGTTATGAAGAAGTTTTAATATTTTTAGAACTTTAGAGCGTTTTCAAATAAATTTTGACCTTGCTATAACACCATATTATCTACACGGCTTTTTATGTTAACAAAAATAGAACTTCTAAGTAAATTTTCAAAGTGTAAATGTTTTTCTCCAAATCTGGTTCAAGTGATCAAATGTCACTAGGAATGTCACTAAGGATAAATTGTTTTTATTTGTAACAAGTGTGAAATTCTGACCTCTGCTTTTCCCATACATATAAAATGTGCAACACATAATGTTTACAATGCACTGGAATATTTTGTGCTCTTGTGTATCACATCAACATTACAATCTCTTCTTATTTTTGGCTCTTCCATGCCTGCCCCATCACCCCTAACTCCCACTACCATGCTCATTTGATTCTATAGAATTTTCCAAATCAGAGAAATCAAGCGATATTTAATATATTTAATCTTCTGCATCTGACTCATTTCACCACTCTTTAGCTCGGCTTTCCACACCCAGACTGGGCTGCAATGACCATTTCCTGATGGGTCTTCTCTGAGTCCAGGAAACTCCTTTATTGGGACCATTTGCCGAAAGTGCTTTTTTTCCTTATCTTACTATATCTTTGTTGAGATTTTTTTCTTATTTTATTGATACATATAAATGTGAAGGGTATGGTACAATACTTTGATTATAGACTAATGGAAATTAATCCTGTTAACTATCTGACTATCTAGATGAGAGAGAGAGACAGAGAGAGAGGGAGAAATACCAAAAAAAAAAAAGATATGTCGTAGAATAATACCAGCAGCTTGGTACAGATACTGCATACGATTTAGGGGCCAATTTCATGGGCTCCCTCAGAGCCATGTGCTGTGAAACCCCAAGAGACCACCCTGAAGTGGGACCTCAGCACAGCTCTTTGTAATATTCATCGACCCAACTGTCTTCTTTAGTTTAACAATGAATCACATCCTATCAAATATCTAACTATTCAAAGCTTATCACAAAACAACTTAAAATAGTGTTCACTGTTGTAAGAAGAAACACAAATTTAAAAAAGAGGCTAAATACCCCTTGTAGGAAATAAAGGAATCGTATCCCACACCTGTCCCTTTATAAGAGCATTTGTATTTTAAAAAGCTTATAATCAAAAATTCTATCTGTCTTTTTGTGTGCATGTGGCTCATTTCTACAGCTAAGCCTCTTGCCAGCATTGCACCTGGCAATGTCTTTTTCAAGGTCCTGTGAACACCATCTTGGGAACCTAGTCACCAAAGAAGGTAGAATCTCTATTTGCCTTCTAGGGGAAGTTTAGAGTCTAATTTTCATGGATGTCTCTCTTCCTGTGGACAAATAATCTCTTATCATATATATTAGTAGTTTGTTTTCTTTGATATAGCCAACTGACTGCCATTAGCTGCAAAGTGAACTAAGGATAAACACTGTGTAACACATTGTGCCATCAAGAATTATTTTCTTGAGAACATAGGCCATGGTGGTGCATCTGCTTTGCTGTATTAAGGGGTGACATTTCTGCCTGCAATATTGACATGCTTTATTTGGGATGCACCTCACATGCTCCTGAAAATTTATTCTCTGTCAGATATTACAAAGGCTTATGGGGTGGATGTTTGCTTGATTGCAGTTAATTACAACAATAACATATATAGTTCTCTTTAATGTATATATGTAGTTCTCTGTACTTTCACATTACATTCTGATTATTTGTGTGTTAATATGATCTTTTTATATCAATCTATATCTGTCTTTCAGTTGTTAATGAAAGTGTTGTTAATTATTGGAATATTCAGTTACAGGTAAGTGGGAGGAATGCCCATCCACCCTGCCCGAAGCAGGGCCGGGAGATTGTCCCACTGCCAGATCAATTAGTCCTGAGCTTGCTCAAGACCCCATTTAGGAAAGACACCACGACATAGCTGAGTCATGAGCTTTCGCTTCAGCATCTGTGGCAAATATGGAAAATTGTAAGGAAACATTTTGCATTAACTTGACTTCTGTCTTGTTTCTTTCCTAGTTAAATCTAATCTGCAGCTTCTTATAGTGTGTAGCCATTAAAATCACTTAAATAATTCTAAGGAACTCAGTATACAGATAAATAATAAATAAATTAACTATTTTTGCCTCAGCATTTTGACCCAAATACACTTTAGCCAAGCTTTATGCCTCTTAGATTGTTTAAAGAGGTCCCCAAGTTAAATGAATGTATAGTGAGATAATATACAATGAAATTTTCTCTTGTTGTAGTCACTTAACTGTGCAAGATAAATTGCCAAATTATGTATTAAACTATAAAATAAGTTGTACACAAAACCATTCCAAGAATTACTTAGGCATTATATTAAATTCAATAACGTTAGCAGTTTAAAAGCAAACAGAGGTTTCTTCTTCTCTCAATATTTATTTGATTTTTTCCAGTTTTCTATCATAAATGGTCTCATTATTTAGAAATATTAAAATGTTGATCCAACAACTTTAACTTTGTGCTATCCAGAAGCTCATATCCTATAATTATAATCTTTACTCTAAATTTATTACTTTATGCTGCTATGATATTTATTACAATTATGCATTCGTACATCTGTTTTTCATTTATATTATAAATTTTTCTTACATATCAATACATGAAAATGCTTATTAATGTCATATACAGTTTTGTAGAAGAAGAAACTGACCATTCTCTGTGAGGAACTTAAGGTCACACAAGCAAAGGGGCAGAAGCAAGAGTCATACTCAGACTATCTGTCTTTGGGTCCTATGATTTAATGCAGCAGATCGCCTAGGGATTTCAGAATAACTGTAAATATGTTCTAATATATGAATGTAGTGAATACCTGTTATCTAGGGCTTGGGATACTAAAATGATTAATTTTATGTTATATCGTCTACATGTCTTGAACTCAGCATATCAGAGTAGTCATAAAACGCTCATAATTTTCTTAACCACTGATGTATTTATGCATTCTCTACCTCCAAAAATGAAAATATAGAATTATTTTCAAGGTAATAGTTCATGAAGAATATAAGTTTTATACTCACTGCATTAAATAGTATAGTGAATACTAATTGAATGGTTCTTAGAGAATGGTGCATGGATTTTGAGGGTTCTCCAGATTGTATCAGAGGTTTGAAAAGTGAAAATAATTTCTGTAACAGTTCCAAGACTTTGCTTGATTTTTATGCTGTGTAGATTCTGCACTGTTAATATAAAAGTAGTGATAGATAAAAGTCAACATGAATAAGAGACCATAGCATCACACCATGTTAGCAATAGCCATGTTAATCGCTGCTTCTAAGGTAACAATAATACTACATACCTATTTCTTCCTGATTTTCATATATATAATTTTTAGACCAGTGTCACTTATTTTTACTTTTTTAATCTTGCAGTCTTATAGATGATGAATAGAATGCTTTATAATATTTTATTTATATTCACTTCTATTTAAAAATCTTCATAAAAAGTTATAATCTACTTTTTATGTAAGTTGATACCTTTACATACTACATCAATTTTTTTTTTTTTGAGACATGGTCTCACTCTATAGCCCAGGCACATCCTGAACTCACTATATACCCCAGGCTGGCCTTGGGCTCGTAGCAATCCTCCTGCCTCAGCCTCCCCACTCCTGACATATGTGGTACTGGGGAATAGAACTCAGGTAATTAGCACTTGCTAGGCAAACTCTTTAACCACTGAGCCATTCCTCCAGCCCATATATCAATATTTAATCAGAGTAATCAGATGTATATAAACTTTTTTGTATATTTGTAAAATATATTTTAGTAGTTCTAGAAGACATTGTTTAGGTGTTGGTGGATAATGACATTTATTTCACTAATTACGTAGATTCAAATGTGAAGAACCAAATAAGGCAGCATATTGCCCTGACTCACTATAGAGCCTGGGATGGACAGCAACCTGCTATTGTTACAGCACGTGGAGGCTCAATGTTCTAGGCCTGTTGTTCAAGTTGCACTCACTCTCACAGTACAAACACATGACAACAGTCTACCATAGCTCTGACATATGGTCAGCTGAAAGTTGCTTTGAAAAGAAAATGTAGTTAACTTCAGTGTATTTGAAATGATGTTTTTAATAATGAAAACTGAGCTACTAACCAACTAGTATATTGAAGGACGCCTTTTCAGATAAACTTGCACGTTTTTTGAAGCCTGGTTTTCAAAGACAAAGATCAGTTTAAAAAGAGCATCCTGTCCTTCATATTGTAGGAATTCATGCTAAATTATAAATCAGGTTTCCTAACGATACCATGTTTGGCAGGGTATGGTGACATGACATAGAAGCTACACATTTTAACTTTAATCTAAATGGTGTCAAATGTAATTGAAATGGTTTAATTATAGATATGTGTAGGAAGTTCATCTACTTTTATGAATATAGCATCAGCTTAATGAATTCCTTTTAATGAAAAATTAAGCAAAATAAAATGTATAGGATAATGAATATGCAAAACAGATGGTTTTGCCTGTCTTCTTGTATGTTGAATCTCTCAATGGCTTCATGCACTATCAATCCATTTGAAGCACAGAGAGGGGTAGCCATTAAACAGCTTTCCATTCTTCTTCACTAATGATACTTAAGGACATTTAATAACACTTGCTAATTGTATAATGCTAATCCTCCAAATATAATGTATCAGTGGGGAGTATTTCTACTTCCTTCCTTTTGTTTCCAGACAGCAGCTAATGATCCAGAATGATCGTAATTGACAGATTACAACGCATTGGAAAATACGTAATGAGGGGAGTTCTTTAAGTGTCAAAAAATATACCTTCTACCTGGGAAAACCAATTAAGCCAATGGAATTTTTATTAAAATTGAAATAGTTAAGACTTTAAGTAAACCATACTTTCCCCACATTATACGAGGCATAGTTGTCTTGACGGAGTGGCAACACTTTCCACTGCAATGTAATGCCATGTTTTGCCAATGATCACACTAATATTTTTATCACACAAAACAATATTCATCATTTATTAATGTTCAATTAAAAAGTCTAAACTTTAAATTTCCTCTCAGGAGTAATTTGTCCAATGAGAGAGGCAACTAAAACTCTTAAGGATGTCAAGTTGTCTTTAATAATCAAAGTAAGCAATTTTTATTGACTATAAACTACTTTGTAGCTATTATATATTTTTTCTCTCTAGTTAAAATGTAGATTTTGTTTTTTTTTCAAAGGCCATGATAAATAATCAGTTCTTTATAGCCATACATAAATTACCTTTTTTTCAAAATATTCCTAATTATTTATTTTAAAAAACACTTTAATTCAGTGAAAATCAATATCAGCAAATTAACACTACAATACTAATGTTGTTTTCTAGTGTTGCATTATGTACCTCTCTGAATAAATTTATAACTTTTTTCTATGTTATATTAATAATTGATGCAGCATTTCAAGTGTTGACTATTTTTTATAAAAAAGTAGAGGAGTTATTTGCACAGCCCTGGATACCTCTTTTTTTTTTTTCTCTTGGCCCTGGACACCTCTTGAACAGCCCTTCTTTTGTTTACTTAAAATTGTCTCTCAACAACTGATTCATTCTTCAACATTTCTCATGTCGAACATTAGACATCATTTAAGCACATCCTTGTATAACACGTTTTCCTCCAAATCCTTCTCTATTAGTGTGTGTTTATGTCAGATAATGATTACATCCAACCTGAGGAGTGGGTGCATGTCCCTACTCGCCTTGATGACTTCCATTTTCCTTTTTCCATTCTCTTTCCCTCACTGTATTCTTTTCCTTCTCTGCAAACTCTATCTTCCTCTCTTACTATGATTCTGTTATTTTTCTCCTTTATGGATTTATATTTTTTTTCTCAAACTAGAGAAACTGAGATTTTTAACCTTCTGCTAATCATTTCACTACAATATTGGTCTCAAGGTCCATCCATTTCCCTGTAAATAGCTCAAGCTTATCTTTATGCCAGTGTAGTACTCCATTGTGTATATATTCCACATTTTCTTTATCCTTTTGTCTCTTGATGATCATATCAGCTGCTTCTAAGATTTAGCTATTAAAAGTTGTACTACTGTAAACATGGGTATGCATCTATCTCTGGTGAGTAGAAGACTTTCTATCAGCTAATATCGAGTATTTTGCAACAAAAAATTAATCAAGAAATGACTATTCATCACTTTTACATTATTTTATGGATTAAAAGCACAAGACACTTCTCAAGAGTAACATTTTTACTCAAGCATAAAATGGTGTATAGATCCTGATTAATTTGGATTTAATTTAGGTTATATTTTCCACAGAAAATAACTACATGTCTTCTAAATATGTGGAAAAGCCTTGATGATTTTATGTGAATTACTGTATAAACGAACCACTGAGGACTTAAGAATTCACTACCAGTTTGATCGAGGTGTCTGTGCATTTTTCTCTCTTGTCACTCATGTGGGCATCAGTTTCTTTACAAGTTAAATGTTGCTCATAAAATTTTCATGATACAAAAATTAAGTTTAACCTCATTTAAAATTATAAGAAATGTAACACATTTATATAAAATTTTAATAAATGTTTAAGATTATGCTAAAACTAGACAAAACAGCACAGAGGTCAGTAAAAATTAAATAACTTGAAACTATTGTTTTATTGATTTAACTACTTTAGTATCTTCTTAGCAATAGTCTTGCTTTGCATGGGTTCACCTTCCTGGGTTTGGCCAAATAGCAAAGGAAAAATTTCCAAAATAAACAACTCATAAGTTATGCACGGTGTACTATTCTGAGTAGTAAAATCAAATCAGTTATTTATCTTCAGAGAAAATTTCTGTTTGCCTCTGGGATGTGGCTGCTTCAGATCAACTTGATCCAATCAGACGCTAAGAAGAGAGAAAGCTGTACATTAGTGATGGAAGCCCTCTGTTCCATCATGAAACATTTAAAAAGAAAGTGGTGGTGGACCTCAGGGTCACACCTCCAGGATCTAGGCTGACACTTTCAGGAATGTGCTTCCCAAAACAATCTAGTTGAAATCCACCTTAACTGTCAGTCACTTGATATGGTAATACCAAGAACAATTAACATACTTGGATTCTGAGTAGAACTGACACCATTGTCTAGTGAGAAATTAATTTATGTACTTTATGTCATGTCTGCATTAGGATTTGAACACATTCTGTATCTCATTCTTTGTGAAAAGAGCAAATCAAGGGTCTTGAATATTCATGTTTATATTCCAATATAAGTAGATTCTGTGAGTTAAAACTACATGAAGTTTTTGAAATCATGGAAATTTACTTAATTTTGAGTATGTGTTGATTCACATATGTAGTATTTGTGCTTGTAATCGTTTGTGTATACACAAAAACACGTATGTGCTCAAACATGGAAATTTATGTAAGAAAAGTTCAAGGTGTATAATTTTTGAAAATTTTGAGGAAAGAAAAACTCTTCAAAATTAAAAAAAATATGATTGAGTTTTTAAAAAGTTAATATTCAGCTAAAGAGATAAAAATGTAGGCTGATATACTAGAATAAAACCATTATGAATATAACTTCTCCAGTGAGGCAAGAGTTAAATTCTGTAACTGGACAGGTAACTGACAGAAAAACCACCGTTCCATTCTTGCTCTGTACATTTATGAAGTATCCTAGTTAAAGAGTCATGCAGAAAATAGAAGAAAACTGACTTTTTTTCTCATTCACTCAAGGTCTTTTATAAGCCTAACAGTTATAGATAATTTATTGCTTAATATTTTTGACTACAGATTTTAAAATGCAATTACTTTTTTTTTCTCTGCTCTCCCTAAGAATTGTTTCAACAATTTCCATTTTCTTCAATGATGCAAGTTTTTATGAACCTTCAGGGCAGAGGGATGGAATTGTTGCAGGTTTCCTAATTAGCCGCGGTTCCGAAGCCAGACATTCAGAGGACAGAATTCGCCATCAGAACCACCATCTGATGAGACTCCAAATGCACTGGGAGAATAACTCTGTTGCTGTAGCAACCAGTCGCTGACCACCTCCAAAAGAGAGAAAACTACAAAAGGATGAGTGGAGTACCTGAAGTCTCAATTTTCAGACACACTTATTTTCAGAATGAATTATAAATAGCATTTTAACATTCAACGTTTTCACCAATAACAAATGACAGCAAATGGTATATTTTAAAATTGTCCCATCAGGAGCAAAAGCTACAAAGTAATATCTAAGCCTCTAAAAGGAAAAAAGTAGGCAGCCAAATAAATTTGCTTACTTTCAAAAATCAGTTTGTTTTGTTCCCATTTCTTTAAAATGTAACCCCACACAACATCTTCTGGGATGTATTTCTAGGAGACTGTTGCCTCCCTGGAGGTTAAACAGCGCACTCCCGAGCTTAGTGTTGTGATACATTCACTTCTGTATCAAATAAAACGTTTCATGAGCACCTTCTTGAGAACTAGGTTAAAAAAAGGTACTGCCTCAGTTCAAGCTGGTGTAGCAAAACCACTACAGCTTGAAGGAGCTGCACAGAGCTGCAGGCCTATGAGAATGGCACTGCGGGAGGCTGAGGAAGGAAGATCTCACGTTCAAGCCCAGAAAGAGCAACCGAGAGTCTGTGTCAAAAATAAATAAATAAATAACAAAACAAGAAACAAAAGGGCTGGGAATATAGCTCAGTGTGAAGGCCAGGAACTTGATCCTGAGTACCACACACACACACACACACACACACACACACACACACACACACACTGGGGTGAGGAAGGACAAGCAGTTATTTCTACAGTTTCAAAGGCTGAGAAAACCAAAATTAAAGAACTAACACCTATTATGTCTGGTGAAGCAATCCCATTTTTCTTGAGCTCCATACCCAGGAGTTAATTACCTAGAGTCCACCCCTCAAGACCATAGTATTGAAGGTCAGTTGTGTGCATTACTGACATGCAGCAGAGGCCATGAGCACACACCACTGGACCGTCACAGAGACTCTGAGTTACAAAGTCCCTGACATCTAAAAACCAGATAAATGTAAGGAAGAGACCACTTGCAGAAACCAAAGACACTGACCAAGCACAGCAATGTGTACTATTGTAACATAAACTACACACCAAAGGACTTTTCAAATAGAAGCCCTGAAAAAAAATTCATTTATCATGAAGTTCTGGGGGAGCCATTCTGTGAAATCCACCAGGCAAGATACTTTTCTTCTGATTGCACGAGTAAATGTCCAGATTGACATGATATTTCAATTTCAGGATATGGATGCTTAAAAGGCACTGGTCTGATGAAAAAAGAAGGTGGATGTTTCTAGGCGTATTATGGAGTTTGGCAAAGACTTTGAAACTTAGAATGTAAAAATTCTCACGCTGAGTGTTTGAACAAGTACGTTCTCTAAGAGTTAAGAGACTGAAGAAAAGTAAACAGAAGGTCTGGCGGTGTAACTAACTTAGTGGTTAGAGAGGTTTCCTAGCACCCACAAGAGCCTTTGGGCCGATTCCCCGGCACCATATAAACTGGGCTTGATGGTGAATCTCTATAATCCCAGAATTTGGGAGGCTGAGGCACGATGATTGCCAAAAGTGAATTGTGCAGTCTTTCAAGAAATAAAGAAAATCTTCCCTATGATTGCGAAACTATCAAAGCCTTCATTTTTTTAAAGAAAAAAAATGTCCTTTTCTAATTTTCTAGACATCTTATTAGGAGATATGTCACATCCGCTTGGCTTCCTTCCATGCCCATGCATAGTACCAATTATGATGATCACTCTTCACACCTCTGAGCATCAGACTGTTTTTCTTCAAGTGTGTTTACACTCTACTTATGATTACAATTTAAACAGGGCTTAAGCAGGGCTCTTTACGTACTAGTTCTGCTCTTCTCTCCAGATAATTTCTAATATTTTTATATGATGAAATAATGAAAACAATCTGAAATACTTTGATGATGTTATAGTTACAATTTTTAAATAAGAAAAATAAGTATAGCTTTTACTTTTTCTGAAAATAAGTCTGAGTTGAATTTCACGAGATCATTATTTTCTCTGAGTTCCTTTAGGAATATTGGTCTAGAATTTCAATGTTTTTCACATTTTATCCAGAAAGATGTACACTCCTGAGGCACTATCTTTATTAAGGTTATACATAAGAAAATTCCACATACGTATTTTGTACATATTTGGCGGTAATTGCGTTACTGCTCTCCAAATACTTCTTCTTGTCCTAATTTTTTACATTGTCTCTTGCCTGAAGAAAGCTGTTCCATTTACTCTCCTGTTTCCTTCAATTTATTATTTTTTGATAAAGAAAAGTAAATTACGGCTCTTGCGGTTTCACCCCGTACAACATCAGAAGGTTCACAGTCACAGTGCCAGTGCCGACATATTCATTTCCAGATTAAGTCTCATACACATTTGTGTCATAATCTCTAATGAATTTTTGAATCTAGTTATGATTTGTTTTCTTTTCAGTTCTGCCTATCTATACCAAAGCAAATGAAAAATGAGGTATGGATAAGTAAAGTGTGGAGTTTCTTTTAGGTTATACAAAGACAAAAACTCAAACATAATGTAGGCATAACATTAGGGAGAGCTCAGGAATTGAGTTATTAAACTCATCTGAGTTTTCTATTTTAAATATGGATTTTCTGAATTTCCTGATTGGAAAATAAAATATTTAAAAAGATTACATCTAACCACACATTCCTGTATTTTTAGACATCCATTTTCATTTCCAGTTGACAACCAAAATCAAGACATTCTAAAATACGAAGTTGTTAAAATGATTCCTATGCACTTTAATGGGAGAACTAAAAGTAAAACTATTCTTGGGCTTAAAAATTTTATCATATATAAAGTGATCTCTGATCTTGAATTTAAAAATGAAAAATGATTTTTGAGTATGACATCACATACATAGTTCAAACACTAATAGGAACACCTTTTGTTTATTTTGTCATTCAATTTAATTGAACTCTCACAGGCAACTCTAAGAATAAATCGTGTTAATAAAAAAATTCAACAATTAATCACTAACCGAAGAAAACTCTAACCTTTAGTTCATTAGACAACTACTCAATGTACATTAGTTATGTGACTACTTGCTGCAAAACTTTTACGTGGAAGGGCAATAGTGTGACATCTCACTCCTATTAGAAGCTAATTTATAGATTACTAACATACCTGACAGTGTATGTATATATTATAAATAAGGTTAATGTAAGAAGCAGAACAGAAACAAAGACTTGTCAGATTTCACCGTGTTTGACTGATGTGTCAATGAAGAAGACTTCTGATGTTTGGCCCTTCCTGTGTTGAACCCATGGCCTGCATTTTGTCACTGTTGAAGCATTTATCAACTTCACCAGCTCTTTGAAAAGCAAGGCAGAGTTCCCAAGAGATGGAAAGCAAAGTCCCTAAAGCTTCAGCTTAATTACCTGCAAAGTAAATCTGCTCCAGCCGCCCAGTACTGCCACAACCTGGGTGATCGCTGAGCTGTGGTGGCCTTGAAGTCATTTGCACCTTCTGTTTTATGACATTGGGTAGCTCTCCCACTAGGTCTAGTTTTTTCTCTAAAATTATCATGTTTTCTCCAAATTATCTAAATAAAGAAACTTCTTACAGAGGATTTTGTTTCACATTTTCTTTTTACTGTCTTTCTTACCATTCTTTCTTATTTCTTTAGGTAAATTTCATCCGGTAAAATGTAATTATAGATATCCATGATCTCTTCTTTGACACAATTTCATACTTAATAACTTTCGCTTTTATCTAGCTCTCTCTGCTTGTTACCCTCAATTTACAATTTAAAAAGGATTTTTAAAATACAGCGTGTATATCTGATGTGGACTTTTGTATTTTTAAGTACAGGTGCTTAGTTGCATGCTATGCTCAAATCTTCCTCAGACAACCTGTTCTGTCTTCACTGTTTTTTGTTTGCTTTTTGCTTTTTTGGAGACAGAATATCACTCTGCAGTACAAGCTGGCTCTGAACTAATTATGTAGCTCAGGCAGGTCTAGACTCAGGGCAATCTTCCTGCCTCAGCCTCCTAATTTCCAGGCTTACGAGTGTGCAGCGCCTCAGCCAGCTTAGATGGAGCTGGAGAACGGAACTCAGGGCCTTGCGCTTGCTAGGTAAGAGCTTCAAAGCCTGTTCTATTCCTCCAGCCTGTATCTCCAAGCTTTGATGTGGCATTCACATTTCGTTTAAAACTTGTTTAAATTTTTTGACAAAACTTTACCTTCCACTTCTGTCATGAGGGACTTGTCACTCTGCAATCAATCCGAAAAAGTGAGTGAGACATTTTAAGATCACAATTCATTTCCCATAACTTTCTACTCTGCATCTGATTCTGTGAATTAGGACTAATTTCTTCCTCGTTTATAAGTGATCATTCACCAAATCCCTCCTCATTAAATACCATCCGTCATTTTCTTCCATTTTCAAGGTATCTCTGGGAACAACTATATAGCAAGACAAATTATCTATTAATAAGGACGAAAAATTCATATAATACTTTGCATGGTCTGAATTCATTGTTATGTTAACTTCTAAATATACAATATAAGTAAGTGGGATGCTATCAAGAAGAGTTTTTTTTTTTTTAATCATACAGATAAAGATGAACCACTGGAAAGTCATACAATTTTTAAGTTGCCTAATATCACATAGCTAGTATGTGGCAACAAACCACAATACACACAAAATCGGGTGTGTTTAGCTGCCAAGTTCCTTCCTTTACCCTCACCCATTCTAGCTTCTATTTTCATAACCTCCTTCAAATAAGTAAGTTATCTGCCTTAACCTTTCTACCAACAAGAGCTAGGATCCCATCATCTGTGAGCTGGCTATCTTATTTGTGGAATCCAGTGCAAAAAGACAACACAAAACCTCCTGTTCAAAAGATAGTCTGTGACAAACCGCAGTCAGTAAAATCGGGCCTGTCCACTTGCTGGTCCGAATCACTCTGAGAAAAAGAAAAAAGGGGGGAAAGAGAGGGAGAGAAGAAAGATGCAAGTAAGACAAAGAAAGGGAGGCAGGAAGGTAGAGATCCAGGCAGGCAGAAAGGCAACCCTAAAATAGGAAATCATTCAGCATAGAGCTCAGTGTTCACCTTTGTTTTGTGCAAATCTAATTTTCCTGAAAATAATAATGCTAGTAAAGAATGTGAAATCATGGAAATTGCCCAATATTAACATGGCTTTCTTGAGACATATATGTATTACTTGCCTGTTTGTTTGGTTGTTTTGAGGAAGGGTTTTGTTCTATAGTCCTGGTAGATCATGAATTTTCTGTGTAGCCCTGGCTGGCCCTGAACTCATGGTAATCCTCATACCTTAGCCTCTTGCATGCTGGGATTATAGTGTATATGGTGCTGAGGAAAAGAACCCAAGCCTTAGTGCTTGTAGGGCAAACTCATATATATGTCTTTTCATTTTAGCTAAGCACTGGAACACTACACAAGAAATGTAATTTTTATTTTACTTTTTGATACCTGCTGGAATATTATCCCTGTGCTATACCTTTTTTCATAGGGATGAGTAAGGGTGGACTGAAATATAAAGTAATTCTGGGTTTCCCTGTCTTTATTACTTTAATGGTACGTTAGCTAATACAGGGAAATAATATGAATATGACAGAATAGTTGTTTCCTTAGATGTTTTTATCTCTTGAAGTGCCTCTGTCTTCTTGCTGTGTCCAAAGTAAGATCTAGCTTGAGTGGAAGGCGTGGCTTCTTGAAGTCGTCGATGGCTTCACCTGGTCAGCTGCACACTTCACACACTTTGTGCTCCTTGTGGGTCTCACTAAAGTCTCACACGTCATGGTTGCACCACAATTTTGTGTTCATTTTTCTAGGGCATTGTGAGCACTGCTACTGCAGTTTGGATGTGGATTAGCCCCCAAATCTCATGTACTTGGGAGTTGTGAAGTGCGTATGGAAGCATATGTGGTGAAGAGGTGGGACTGGTTGGAAGGGGTGGGGCACTGGGGATTGACGCAACAGGGGTGCGCCATTGGGACAGGACCTGGAAGGATGTACCGAGCTCTGTCCTTCCTTCCTCATTTGACTTCCTGTCTGCCATGCCATGGGCCTTAGTTACTTTTTAGTTGCTGTGACTCAATAGCCAACATACCTAACTTAAGGTAAGAAAGATTTATTTTAGCTCACAGTTTCAGAAAGTTTCCCGGGCAGTGGACAATGGATAGAGCGCACGGCAGAGGCCCAGCATGGCAGACGGGAAGCCAAGGGAGGCAGGGAGGGCAGTAATCTCCCCCTTCTAACCCCTGTGCTCTGCCCCTTCTAACCAGGCCCCGCTTCTTAGCAGCACGTGGTTCCAAAGGCATCCCATTACATTCAGGTACACGAGGCTTCAGGGAGACATCCCGAATCCAAACTCTAACACTGTGAGCAGTTCTTTCTCCTGCTGGACCTAGGTCATGTGCTTCCAGCATTGCCAGCTGACCGTGAATGGGCAGAGACCTTCTGAAACCTTGAGCTAAATAATTCTTTCTTCCCTATGTCATGCATGCTAGGTATTAAATCACAGTAACAAAAACGTAGCCAAGACAACAGTGTTAGTGAGTTGTCAAGGAATGGCAGGCCAACATGTCCTCTTTCCCTCCTCTTGCTTCATTTCTCACTGGAATTTACTTTCAAAACACAAGTTCCCAAACAAAATTGTGGATAATTTTAAGATGATGTCAGTGGAGCATCAAATTGATTAGGAGACTCTAAGAATGCAAATCTCATAATGCTGAAAAAGTCCTACGCCCGCAAAATGGGCAAAATGTATTTATTCAATTTGATTTAGTTTTCTCAGTTGTTTGAAATTATATCTACAATTATCTTACGTGTAACTTTTTGACATAAAATATACATATATAATTATATATTAAATTAGTAGTAAGCTTGTATCAGGGCTAATGGAGATGTGAGAATCTTTCTATATACATAGTATTAAATGTGAGAGTTAATGGAGATGTCAGGATCATCTCTCTATGAACTGTGTATCTGTTAGCACTGACTTGCATACTTAAGGACACAGTTCCAAATTTTTTATAGTATAGTTTCAAAAGTAAATATTAAACAATGCCACCACTAGAAATATGATCTCAGTTTCAAAATGATTTTGAAACTTAACTAAAGTAATAGAGTTTTAGCAAGTACTTACACAGTTTCAAATACATTCATCTTGTGTATTCTTCCATATAGATATCAATTTTCTTCTTTGCCACCATAGCAACTTTCCCCAAATATATTAGTTCTTGTTGCAAAATATTGTTTAATTATCATCTTGACTCTTTTGAGGCTAGGCTGTGACTAGGCTACGTACTTAATGCATCAGATGCTACTTTTTACATAAGATTGAATCTCAGAAGTACATGGCTGTAATATACCATCAGTAGAATATAATACTTTACTAGTGAGTTTTCAGAAATTCATCCCTTTTTTTCAACTTTGCCTTCACTGCTATGGTAGACATTTTCATGTTCACCAATATGTGTTTAGGTTTCAAGAAGTGTTAACTAAAAATTTTGCAATAAAACACCAGCCGAGGAGTGGATCAGACTACTTCTGCTCCATTGGAAACAGAAAGAGTTAGACATCTGTACCTCCTCAGGCCAATGAAGGGAACATCTGTGGAGCGCACATTAAATTGTTTTCTGGGGGGAACCAACCAACAAACAAAACCAGCCATGTTTCCCGCCAGAGTGATGTGGTGCAGAACCAGAAGGGAAAATAAAATAAATTCACAAAGTGAGAAAGCTGCAGCAATGGAGCTGTTGCGATTTATGGAGCCAGTACGACCACTGATCCTGGGATGATAATGATTGGACAATTGAATATATCAACGTGGACTGTTTACGAAAACAAAGATATACATTGGCTTTTTCCAATAGAATTGTCAAGTCTGCCAATTTTCACCTTAGAAACTAACCAGTTAAATAAATCTTTGAATAGAAAAATTCAAAACAATGTGATATGTGCTCAATCCAAAATACCAAAGATTTAGAAAGAGCTATTAAGCTTTTAACCTGTAGTCAAAACCTTGGCTACCTGCTGTGACAAGAAGGATGAGATGAACGATAACAATAATGACTCAGAGAAATAACTTGGGTAGAGATGATATGGGAAATGAGATCTCTCATTGCTTTTAATATTTAACTCTCTTATGATGATTCAAAAAATACCATACCCTTGCCCACAGCCATGACCCTATCCTTTCCTCAAATAAATCTTTGTAAATATTTTATTGATTTTAGATTTATGGAACTATTGTAAAGGAAGTATAGAGAATTCCTCCCTGTCTTTCATACAGTTTCCTATAACATAAACAAGGACATGTTCATTGTTATAGCAGGGATTGATATTGTTATATATCTTACATATAAAATTTAGTTATATTCCTCCAGTTTCTACATTTACTTTACAATCAAATCCAAGATATCATCCTGTATTTTGTCTCCTTAGTCTCCCATGATTTGTGGTGCTTATAATTTTTTTTTTAAAGATCTAGGGAGTTGGACTTGTCAGATGTTTTTCTCGTGATTAGGTTGCCATAAGGATTTTTGAAAGGAATCTCACAAAGAAAACTTGTGCTTCTTGTTTAGTCAAAACTGAAGATATTGGCATGACTTTTTGGTGAAATGTTGAACTTGATCACTCAGTCGAAATCTTTCCAGTTTCTTTTTTGTGAACTTATTCGTTTTGCTAGTCAATGTTATATTCTACATAACAAACCCACAAGGTCCCAACCATATGTAAAAAGAATGCAATTCAATCTCATTTCTTGGAGTGCATTTTTCTTCAAAAATGTCATGATAATGATGATAATAATATCATGATATACTAACATCTGCTCTGTTTGGCCACCAACTAGTATATGTATTAAAAATGCACTCTCTTTTTCTATACTTTGGGTTATAAAATTATTACACTGTGTATTTTTATCCTTTTCCCCCAATTTTGGCCTTTGAGGCTTTTTCAAGTTGGCACCTAGCTCCCCTGGACGTGTCCCCAGACTCTCTTTGGCATTGGACTGTATTACCAGTTCATTCTGGACTTCTCTCTAAGTCCTAGAATCAGCCAAATTTTGAACAGCTTTCTTTTTTGTATTGTGGGATGGTGTTAAAATGCAAATCCAGACTCCCAATGTGGTTTGTGTTACTGAGATACCACTCTCTTTAGGTCCTCTCAGTGGATGGTGCTGAAGCTGTGCATATGGGGTGCAATAGGAAAATAAAGTGAGTTTTTGCATTAAAAATAAATACAGTAAAAGACATATCCCCATTAATCTCCCTCAGGATTTTCACTTTTACTTTGAACACACTCAATACTATCTGGCCACTTTCTACAGAACTTCTGGAAATCCCCTTTGTTCATTGAGTTGTGCTGTTGTGGATGTCGTGTCTCCGACGAGATCAACATGTGTGGGAGTCACGGTCATTTGCCTCGGGGCAGGAGTCAGAAGTTGAGTGAGGCAGATCTGGATCTGGTGAATGTGGTGAATGAAGCAAGTCTCGCCATGACACGTGATGAGAAGCAGAGCTCACGAGCGTTTGGATCACGTTTGGAAAGTCACTCGTGCAAGATGTGTCCCAGAATCGCGTCCAAAAGTGGCAAAAACACGGATTAAGGGTGTCTGAAGACAGGGGTAGTATTGGGTTGAGATTAAGGGCAATGTGACTTATCCTGTAATAATGTTTTTCAAATGTAAACACTAGCCGTATATTTTGATTCCACTTCGTATGTGTAGTATCACGGGCATGCCCGTATATCTACCGTTATGGATGTATGCTAATGTAAATGTGACTTTTCACCAATATCTCACATTCTGATCCGGTATTAGAAAGTTCACACAGGCTTCTGTCTTCATGACTTCACAACTTTTTTATTTTACCTAGGGTGAGAACTTTGTTTCTCATTAGCTATCATTTATTTATGTTGTTCAACTCTAGTATTTTTGTCTTCTAAAAATATTATCCCTCTAAGTTTAGGTTTTTTTTTTTTTTAGACTGGCCACCTTCAGTTAGGCTATATCAATCATTATATCCATTTTCCTTCATCTATAGTCTATTCTTGGGCTCACAAATCTGATTGATTTTTTGCTTGCATATATTAAATTTTATCTTGTCCATTTTATAAAGGATTGATGATTGAATAATGGCTCTAATAACATATAGAGCAATTACATCATTTGAAGAGACTATATTAATAGCTGATTTGTAATGAAAACTCTTCCTTTTCACAATCACTGGCAATCGCTTCTGTATTTTTTCTGTATTATTTCCTGTTTTTCTCTCGGGACTGACCACTTTCACTCTAAAAAACTCTACTTTAAAATTTATTCATATTGCACAGATCAGCTTTGTGTTGCTTATTTTTTTAGAGATGCTCCTATGCTTATAGAGCAATTTATTTATAAATCACTTATTGAAGGACACATTACTTCTTTCCAGATTTGGGCTATTAATAAAATTGTAGATATAACCAATCAGATCATGTCTTTTCAATCTACTTCGATTATCTTCAAATAGTGGAATAGGTTCAATCTTATAAAAAACTGCTACATGTTCATGAAGTAACAGAACCATGTTGCATTCCCACTCACAGTCAATACAAATTTCTTTTGAATTATATACTCGCCAGAATTCGGGTTAGTCAGTGTTTTAGCCAGGCTAACAGTTGTGCAGTGGTGTTAGCATCTCATTTTGTTTTTAATCTTTCCATAATAACAGTGTACTATATTTTCATATAATTTTCCATATGTATATATATAGATGTATGTATGTCAATATGCATGAGTATATATGTGGAGATATATATATATATATATATAGAGAGAGAGAGAGAGAGAGAGAGAGAGAGAGAGAGAGACTTCATATGGATATATATATACACACACACACGCGCGCGCGCGCACACACACACACACACACACAAATATATTTTAAAGTGTCTGCTCAAATTTTTGGAATTAACGTAGTCTACTATAGAAACTGTTTTATTCTATTTTACTTCTAACATTCCAAAATTATTTCAGCATCAGATTACAATGATAGATTCATGAAAGCATAACCGCTGTCCTTTGTCCTGTGACAGAACCAATTTTCTTCTCTGCTGTGTTTGGCTTCTTCGACTTTGCCCCGGCTTCCCTCTCCTTGCTAGGGGTCACCTTCTGCAAATTCTCAGTGTTCATTTTCAATTTTTCTTGGAACATCTTCGATTTTATAAAACTTAGATATATCACCTGAAAATGAGGAAATTAAGACAGATAATTTATAAGTTCTTTTCTAACTCTGATTTTGCTACTATGAAACCTTCCATGCTCTGGGTACATAAATAGATTCTATATTTTCCCCCTGAATTTTACACACTAAAGACTAAAAAAGATATTCTCCTTCTGTCATATGTGCGTGTGTGTGTGTGTGTGTGTGTGTGTGTGTGTGTGTGTATGGACAGATCTTTAATTTTTTTCTTTAGGTTTTTAGATTTTAATTATTTACGCACAGTTATTTTTGTACCTGTGTAGTTTTAAGGACAAAATGGATAACATGCTTTCAATTAATACCAAAACAAGATTGACAACTTAACATACTTTTTTTTTTTAAATGGAACTTTATTTTAATACAAGCCATTTATGTATTAGGCCAGTTACTTGAAAGAAATCTCTTTATCTGGTTTATGCTTACCTGGCTTATGGTTTGATCTGAATCCTACATTCCCACAGATACTTCTTAAGAAACCAGACACAATCTTACATCCGGGGTACTAGTTTGGTCTGCCCTGGGCCTCTTTTGCTTGCTGCTTTGAAGATACTGCGTGAAAATTTCCAGTGGTCAGATTCAGCTAGCCATCTAAATCAGCTGAAAATGACTTCTCCCTATCAGGCTGTGCTTCCAATGGCAGAAGGACACAAGGCCTGGAGCCAACAGAAATGGTGGCTGACAGCATCTTTAGATTTTGGTGTCATCTCCTCAAGGTTAATATTCATCCCATATAGTCTAACCTGTCCTACTGTTGTGATGTTAAGAGTTTTTAGAAGTATATTACTCATCTAACATATTCATTATATTAATTAAAAACTTTGCAGTGACTATAGATAAACTTTTACAGTATATATTTTTAGAATGTGGACTTTTGGCTTAATTACTAAAATAGCATTTTAGAGTGGAAGTTCCTTAAAAAGCCACCAAGCATTCCTACTACATACCTTAAGCTCATGAATAATCCAGAGAAATACTAATACAATATTAAAATAATTTAAATTAAATTGTATACATTAAATAGTGACTACCTGTTTTTATTATAATATAAGAGGATGATACATGTGATAATAGTAAGTAGGCTCAAAATATTTAAAAAATTATAATTTATAGACCTCATAAATCAGAAGTCAAAAAAGCTTAATTTGAGGTTAAAATGAATTCTTTCAGATCTCTAACACTTTTTTATTGAACATACACTGACATGTATTTAATATCTTGGCTCACAAATTTGACTGCCAAATAATATTTTACCTATTTATATTGATTCACAGAATGAAACACGAATATATGAAATATAATATTCAAGTCTACTTTTATCATTTAATCCATGTCTGGCACAGTATCCAGAACTTGTCATTCAATATGTATGCCCTTGGTCAGTATTTTTCAGAATCCAATTTACTCTCTCTAAAAATTATCACCTGGCTCCCTTCCTATTTTATGTTCCTAAAAGTATGCGATAGCTAGATATTTGCATTTGAAATGTTTCCAGCCTTCAAATACAATTTGTCAGAAACAAAGAGTGAAGTCACATAACATGACCAGCTGCTCACTTAGCATCTCCCATCCACCACTAATAAAATACTTGACCAATTGAAACAAATTAAAATTTAACAACAGACATAACCCCAACCGTTCGTGCCCAAAAGAAGTTTCTGTAAGGTTTATATTAATCTTAATTAGCAGAACTTATTTACATTGCTTATAATGCATTACCTTGTACAAGAAGTAGCAATAATGAAGCACCAAGCTCTTTTATTGTCGCAAAATGTATTTTTTATTTTTTCTCAGTCTTGCTTTAGCCGTTAGGAATTTCTAAACACTAGCTCATTTTAACGTTTTCTTTCCTTACAACTTGACTCAAATTGCCTTGCAATACATGCTGAACTTTGCACTACATGAATCAGAAGTATTCACCCATTGTGTGCCACAACTACTATATTGATTAAATCTCATCGGACACCATTTAATACCCCAATGGAAAAACTGAGACAGAGAGTTTCAGTGACTTCCTCACACTCAAGTGCAAAGTGGAGGGGTTGGGATTCAGAGCTCAGCAGCCTGGCTCCATAGGACATGCTTAATTCAACTTGCCTTCAAGCTCTATCCACATTTTTGAAATACTCTTTCATTCCCCTAAATTTACATATGCCAGAATATTCATAGCCACTTATGCAACATAGCAAAAACCCTCAAGATTTTGAATATTCAGCAGGAAGGAAAGGCTAAAACTTTGTAATATATTAATACAATGTTTATATACAGCAGTGATAAATGATAGATTAGAGTTTGCTTGAGAACAATCAAATGATGGAATCCATTTAAAGGAAAAGATGTTGGGCATCGAAATACTTCGTATGTGATCCATTTAGATTTCAAAATCAGGCATTTTGTATTGTGTTTTTATTTGGTTATGAGGCAATAACTTGGCTGGCTATCACACGTACAAAAATCCTCTGATACTGTAGGAATAACTGTGGTAAAATCAAGGCCACTGATTACCAAAACAATTTTGTCCATTGCTTCACTGAACTTGGGTATGTTTGATGTAAGTGGCTTTTAAATAAAAATTGGAATAAAGCACGTGTAATAATTTTACAGTTAAAGGAAGTTAGAGAAAGAAAAAATACAAGTAGTATGAATAAGCTGTTAGTTCAAAACAAAATAAAAGGTACTCCAAGAAGGATTTCATTACATTCCCTCCATGCAAAGTAGTTTCCTATACTTAAACATGTATATATACTTTTAATAGTACATGTAATTAAGAAGAAGGTAGAAAAATTTCAATAAAGATGTGCATATAAACATATTTATATATGTGTACACACACACCTATATAGACATACATTTTAAACTAGCAATATAAATATTTAATGTTTTCCAAGGCACTAAATCCATTCTCACATTAATTAGAAGCAAAATATTACATATAATTTATACATATATATATATGTATTTATATATAATCCAAATTTTTTGTCTTCAACTAAAATAATGAAATTTGAAATAGCAGCAGATATAAAACTAATGATCCAAGAAGAGGTGAAATAAAGAATACTGGCCCTGCTATTTGACGTAGTGTAGCATCTTGTAACCCTGAAAACGTGTAAAACTATATAACCTTACCTTCATATTTTCATCACATCTGAAATAAACCTAAGCAAATGTTCCAGGGTTCAGGAGCAAAGGGCATGACATAGTACAGCAGAAATTATCACAGTGATAAGAGAAACCATTTAAATAACGTGTTATTATATAGAACGCATATTGTGGATTTAAATTGAGCCCGAATTCTAGTTTTTCCAGTTCACACTTCTATGTTCACTAATTTCGAGGAAGACATCTATGGCTGTCCCACACCAAATGAGCCCTCTCTCCTCTAACATCAATGAACCTATGTATCATTTTAGAAATTCAGTATTACTAGAAGTAGCAGAGGGTGGTTATAATAGTACCTATACTTATGAGTGTGATATGTGTTCACTAGTTTCATAGATGTAGAAATAAGATACAGTCTAAGATTTTCAAATTCATATTGGGCTATTTGTATTAACTACTTCAACTGCTTCCTCATTAGCCACACCAATTTTGAATATTTGATGTGAATAGGAGAAAAGGGAGGAGTGTGGTTAAGGGAAAAGAAGGAAGAGATCCTGAAGATGCGATGTGCATCCCTCAGGTCTAATGCTAATCATTAAGTATTTTAAATATGGAGTAATAAACAGAATAAATTGTGAGGGAAAAGAAGATGGGAGAATAAGGACCTAAAATTCCCTTATATCCTACTTTTCTACAGCAATCACAAGTTTGCCACTAAAGCTTACCTGTGAGTGAATTGAATTTCAAGGATTTTTCTAAAGATTTTTAACCTTTTATTTTTATACTCTTAATGTCAAATAAACTAAATTTTCTATATTTTCACAACCTTAGGAACTAAGAATGTCCCATAAAAAAATTTATTCCCACATTTCAAAGTGAATTCTCATCTTACACAAAACTTCAGCAGTTTTAAAGAAAGATTGGCATGTCCGAATTATTTTCTCAACTGCAGCTACAATAATTAGGACTAGAGCTGAGCAGTACCATGACTTCTACTTGGAAAACAAATAAAAGCTTTAAAAAGACACTAGACTGCTTTAATTTTTTTTTTTTTCATTTCACCTGCTTTGGTCTGGGCCTCTCCATTTCCACGACTTAAATGACCTCCACCATACAAAATTACAAGAAAGTTATCCTACTGTAATCTATCGAAAGAAATCACCTGACATAATGCCTTACATGTTTGTGCTTACAGGAAAAACACAGGCATATGTCTGGAGGCTCACCTGCATTGTGATCTTTCGCTTTCACAGTTCGAACATTGGCCTTGGAACTAGTCCAGGGTAGACTTCGGTGAAGGACATCTTGATGTCAGTATTACACTGTATCATATTTAGCACACTAAGGTATCTTGGCAATATGTTTAGGGGAGCTCATTTCCCGGTATGAATTTCAACTAAAAGGCTAGAAAGTGAGTTTCATTTATCAAAAAATTAGCAAACTTCCCAGCATGTATGTGCTAGTATGAAAATGTGCAAATAAAATTTGTGCCTCTTTAATTTTCTCATTCAATTCTGTGTTTGCATGATATGCTGAAATTTATAAAGAAGACCCAATCAAGAGAACCATAAAATCCTTACTGTATTAATAATAAATTTAATACACAGCAATGAGTAAAGAAAGATGAAATAATACACATGGCTGTGTGTGTGTGTATGCATGTATGTAGTATGTAAACATTTCTACCACAGTTAGTCACTTTAGCAAAAAGGTAAGATGATCTATAGCCATGAAGATGTCTGAGTAAACACAACTTTTAACAGAACAACTCTAGCTTTGAAAAGTGAACCGAAACACGGAAGGGATGGCGGCCATATTTTGTTCCCGCTAACAACTAGCAGTGTCCGCAATAGGCATTTTGCGAAGTGTGAGAAGACACTGTCTCTTCACAGACAGGATTGTGCTAGAAGTTGTCAGAAGAAACGGGAGGGCAGATTAAGCTATGAAATTTGAGTGTGTATTATGCTATGCTTGAGTAGTTTCTGACTGAAGCAAAAAAACCCAGCTAAACTCTAAAGTCCCATTTTGTCTCCCAAACAAAACCCGTTCATGAGCACATCAGACCAAGCACAAGTACATGACATGTGTTTAGGAGGCATGCTCTGAGATAATAAAAATTCTTAAGAAAAAAATAATTCTTAATTGATAATAATTCTTAAGGAAAGGAGAAAAACTATCAAGTAGAAAGGAAAAAGAGGTAAAGATCTACAGATAAAAATCTTCATATCATAGCTATAACACAAACTTACAATGGCTATACATTAAATAATACATAACAGTAATATATAACATCTTATTTGATAATAACATCTTATTTGGTAATACAATGAGAAAGCAATATAGAAACAGAAAAAACATTGGTAATCTTCCCCCGGTTAGTCAAGCATCATCAAGTGATGAATGGATGTGGCAGAATAGAATAGAATTAGGAAACCTCATGATAGAAGTCCTAGATTTAACATAGCTAATTTAGTGCCATAAAATAAAATACTACTAGTCAACTTAAATACCTACATGAGAATGAAAAGATATGTGTCTTTGTTATTTATAGTTCTTAATGTTTGATCAACATTCTAAAAAACTGAAATAGCTTTAAATCTAAAATGTTTGTGAAGTGACTCTTGTTTTATTCTCTATAAAATCTCATACATTACCTCTTGGAATACTGTGATATTTATGCTAAAATAAGGAAGATCTTCTATAGTTTGGATAAAATGTATTGACTGAATTTAGTATCCAAAATAGCGAAGTCTTCCTGATTAAGGGTATACGATAACACTTCTTTTACTATCCATTTTAACAATATAATTCTTATATTTGTGATCAATCATGATGTCTTTTAAGTAAATAACAATATTTGATTTTCTTTGAAAATAACATTTGGTCTACTATGCACTAAAGAAATGCATTTTCAAAATACAGTTTCATGGAAGCTAAGGTATTTAAGTATTTTACATTCATAATTAGAGAAAAATCAAATAATTATTCTTGTTGAACTATTTTTTTAAAAATCTGTAAAAAGTGAAAGGTGGCAGCTGCCTTATAACTGGGTTGTTGGAAAAATATTACTGGAGTATAAATATGAACACTTAAATAAGTAGAAAATTTTGATATGAAAGCTAGCTTCCAGCAATGCATTTAACATACTATCATAATTAGAAAAGAATTTTTCTTTAACTATGTTCAGCTCAACTTCTTTTTGCCATCAGTGGTAGTAAAACAAAATAATAATTCTGTCGGAGGAAAATCAAAATCAATCGGCTATATTAACTCTTTTGTATGCTGTGCACTGGAAAACTTGCTTGAACCTCAGTTACTCACAAAGCAATCTGATTCACCGGATTCTGGTTCCTCTACTTGGTCACTTAATATAAAACTTCAAGCTATCTACATGTGTTGAAATAGAAAAGTCTATTTATTTAAGTGCAACCTACTAATCTCAAGATGGATCTAAATCCAATTTAAAGATGATTTGATTTTTATAGGCATCAAGGTAAGAGAAACAGGTAAATCAATAAGTGCCCTGGCTCAGTTGTCATGGAAATCAGGGAACGAACATAACGCGCTTTGCTCATGAACTGTTTTTTGGCGAGTTATCAGTTCTGATGATCTCGTCCCGACATTTACAGGAAATGAACTGTAAGTAGCACTTTCATGCATTTCTAAGGCTGGAGGTGGCCATAGCAACAAGTAGGATAGCCGTTCCTACGTACACAAAATGTCTTCTTTTGTGGCCATTTCATGCACCAAATATTACTAAAAATCTTAAATTTAAAAATAACTGACTCTAGAGAAACATAGTAAAACAGATAGGATCAGCTCAGATAATGACACATTTGTCCGACATGCATTGAAAAATCTATTCAAGCTCTGTAGAACTACAAAGGGCAGATATTGCAGTTTCTTGGAAAGAAATTTTTGCTATTTTCCAGTACTTTTCAAAAACAAGGTTTCCATTCCAGCAGCTGAATATTTCCTTCTGTATATCATTGAAAATATGAATTTCCAAATAGATCAGAAAGAATCCAACCAGAGAAATTATTTAGCAATATGTGTGATTATGGACAACTACTAAAGTTATGTAAAGTATTTAAAATCTAGTTAAGCCATAAAATACACAAATTTATTCAAAAGGTGAAAAACTTTTATCGTTTATAAAGCTATATTAAATACATAAAATTTTTGCTTAAAGACATATAGCAGGGACCTGAAGTAATAAAAATTGAATTGAATTGAAAAAAAATATTTATGAGTCATAGAGCCAAAGACGCTGGTTGTATTTCAGAAATAGCTGAGATTATTTAGGAGCAATTACCTGTCATAAAATGGCAAACTGATCACAGGATACCAAGAAGCTGTCAGTGCAGTAAACTGAAAGCGAACATATGCAGAACAGCAAAAGGTAATGAAGATTAGTTTGGAGATTTACAGTAATCGTCAGAATCCTAACAGTGACCATACAAGGAGGTGTTTATGCACACATTCTTGGTGAGTGCATAGCATGCCTCCATACATGTTGTCACAAAATCAGATCATACAGTTGTGCATACCTGCTCCTGGGATTTCCATGTGCCCACGTGTGCCCCTTCTTGCCAACATGGCTCCTCACTGTTTCAGCGTCTTGCCTTGTGTTCAGCAATATGCCTCCTCTGTCTTTCATCTCCTCTCTTCTTTCCTTCATTACTTTTCACTGCTATCCTCAGGACTTTCCTGTTATACTTTCCACACAAGAGTTACACTCTACCTTGCAATTTGAACTAAACCTTCTTGGTAACTTTTATTCATTTTTCTATTAATTTAGAAATTATCCTTGAAAAAATTGACAAGTATGAATGTTTCTTCCCATCTGTAAAAATGATATATTTCATCAAACTTTCCATTTTATGAAGATAATCTTTATTCCTCACTGAATGCATTCAATTATTAAATATTACAACTATTATAAGGTATATTGTTTAAAATTATTTCCCTTTTAATTGTTGCTGATATATATACATCAAATAGATTTATTATTTTTCTTACGTTGAATTATTATGCTAAATCAGTTTAATAGTTCTAGTAATTTTAAATATTATTTTGCCTTATCCTGGTGTGTAGTGGTAACATTGGAGACAAGTTAGACTTACAACATATTGTAAAAGATGTATTGACAGTAAACATCTTGTGTCATGTCAGATGCAAAGAATCAAGATTTCACTTTGTTTTTTGTTACAGAATTTCATCAATATTCGGCATCAAATTGAGGAGTTTCCCTTTTGTTCTAGGTCTGTCACACAGGCAGGTTTGTCTTTGCGTTCCACTCAACTGTGCATGAAAAGGCTGAAATCTGGAACAGCCAAAGCAGCTAAGTAAAGGAGAACAGCACAGGTGGAATTGTCTAGTCCCATGAGGTAGAAACTTCCTGTTCTCTGCATCATGTAAGCCTCAGTGACTATCATACCAGAATGTAAGAATTTCGAATTAAAAAACGTTGAAGAAAATGTTAGAGTAAGTTGATGTGAAAAAATGTCAAGCATACTTATAAAAAACAAATCGTGACATAATTACATGGAACAAATTCATAAAATGAACAATTTGTATAAGCTTATGCACGTATTGCATTTTACTTTTCCCAGTTACTTTATGATAATATGGATGTTATTTTTACTTCCAAATCTGATATGAATCCCTCCATCTACTGATTTTCCAAAACTAACTCATCACATCCTTAACTTGTTTCATTAACGATTGTCATTTACTCACTCAATTTGGAAAAAATCTTCCACTCCTGTGGTCTTATTTTTCATCACAAGCTGTATGTCCTCCCTTTTCATTTCTTGATTCTCACATTTCACTTCAAGTTTGTTATGTTTGTGAAACAATCTTAAAAACATACATGAGAGGCTGAGTCAGGAGGGTCTCATATCAAGGACCTACCTGGGTGATTGAGTGATCTGTCTCAGAACTTTTAAAAAAATTATATATATATATATATATATATATATATATGAAAAGAAAAGTCTGGGGAATGTAGCTCAGTGCACAAGACCTGGGCTTGATCAGCAGTAGTAAAAACAAACAAACTAAAAACCTATGAAATACATATTGAATGTGTGTCCCAGTATGTACTGAGAGGGGGATAAAAGCCAGGAGGAAGAACAAAGCACTGGAGCGGCAGGTGACTTCAGCCACTCAGGCAAGCAAGCTACAGTCACCATCTTGTGTCAGCAAAGTGATCGAGCTTAATGTAGTCATGCTGTGTGGGGGATTTCAAGGAGTCTCCTAGAATGTTCCATTGGGACCACACTGGTCAGTTTTCAAAATAACTTTCTACAGTGAGGACAAACACGATAATATTTACCCTTTAGCATGCAGATGGAGAGCATCCACTGCACTGACTGTAAGGAGTGGAGTTTGATAACAAGAAGGAAGGTAGGAAAAAAAAAATTGAAGGACCAACAAGCTGACAAAAAAGAAGACAATCAGATAATGCAGTCCTACTGCAGTGGCAGCAGTGTGGGGTGGCCACGAACCCAAACCCTCGGGAGGAAACAACTGGAGGGACTGAAATTGCCAGATGAGAAACTCAGTGACGCTCCCCAGACACATGCCCAGGCTCCTGAGGAAGGGATTCCTGACTGCTTTCAGGTGGTGAGCAAGAAGAAAAGACTTCTGAGCTGGTGGAAAAACAGTGGACTCTGGCTGAATCCAATCGCAATTCCAAGAGAAGCCAGGAAAGTGGGTTTGCAATTCAAACAGTATGGAATAATAACGAAGAAAAAAAATAACATGCATAAACACAATTTTAGCAAATATCCTAAATAACAATATATGCATAAATAATCTTAAAAATACAACTTTTCACTAGACACATACTTGCAGTTATGGACCATGATTTATTCAGTGAACATTATTTTATTCCCCTCTTTACATGTTAATGATTTAAATGTATATTACCATTTTAATGGCCGATTGGAATTTTATAATATAAATATTGCCAAATATATTAGCTGTCCTCATTACATGTTTTTGGCTGGTTTTCTTGTTTTGATTTCACACTGTATCATAAATTGCACAGGACAGATGTTAGTTGACATGCATAGCTACCTCCCTCCCATATACTGGTGTTCCAGAGACATCTAAATCAAATGGCGTGCAAATCTTACATGATATACGATGAAAAATTTTCTTACAGAAATTGTAACATCATTTACATCTCCACAAAAGGGCTTCAAAATGTAAATATTGTCTTTTATGTTGCCAAAATTAGATTTTGATAATAAATTTTAAGAATTTAATAATTGCAACATATTATTTAGAATTGGTTAATAGTATTTTTTCATTTAATGTAGCATTGAGTTTTGTTAAGTTTGTTAGCTTAGATACCTTTTTTATGCCCAAAGATCAATACATCTAGAAACAAATAAATAGATACAATGTTTTAACAGGTTTGAGTTTTTATCAAGATCCCATGATATTATTTAATAAAGTATCGCAATTCTTTTTTCAAATAAATATTGGCTGAAACAACTTGAAGAGCTATTATTTTGATAACTATTCATGTATTTGTGCTGAAGGATAAAACAGTCTTCAGAAAAAGTTGTGAGGATGTGGCTGTAGAGAAAAGTAAGTAGTGAATCCCTACAAAATTAAAGGTGCTTTTTAAATAACTATTCTTTAATTTAAATGTGATTACCTTATACACAGAAAATAAAACAGCAACATTTTATCATGAAAAACCACAGGCTACAAAGGGGATTCTTGTCAGCAGTGGTCTGCCTTCTGGTAACTGCACATAGGCTTAAAAGGACACAATTCTGATCACCTCGTGACATCATAACACACTGCATTACTCAGGTGCTTGGGATAACATTGGTTTAAACAAACCTTCTCTGCTGCCACTCACATAAAAGTCCACAATTGTGGATAATACATAACTGTCATGATGATAATTAATGACTGTTATTTTTTATTCTTATCATTCTTCTTATTGTGTTATTTTTTGTTCTTATATTATAATGCAGTGTACATTATATAGGAAAGTCCTGTTCCATCTACATTTGGGCCACTGAGGTCTTTGCAGTGGAAGAACGTGTGGAGACAGAAGAGAATGCAGCTGTTGATCCCTCTTCTGGGTATGTCTAGGCCAACGTATGTCTTTGTTTCCTGGTTTTGAATGAAAATGTTGAAAGGGTAAAAGGTCACGTTAAAAATGAGGTAATCAATAAAGGTGTGTAGTACATAACACCGTCTAAGTTTGGGCAAATGCAGCGTACAGTGTTCACACAACAACGAAATCACCTGACAACGCATTTCTTAGAATGTAGCCATGTGTTAAAGAGGGCAAGAGTGTATTATACTCTTTATAATATATTGCCTGAGTAGATTTTAAGAGATGCATGAGAAATCTCATTAAAACATTACTGCTGTTAAATCTGACGATTTATTAAGATGCCAAGAATTTTATCATTAGATACAACATAGAAACTGAGATGCTCATATATTAAACAAGTGAAAATGTAGAAAACAATGAATATGTTAGGCATATATGACTATTTAAAAATGATTCATATATGAGAGAACATTACCTTAACATAAAGTCTAAAAAATTACCACAAAAAATGAAACTTCCATTAAGACCGAGCTCTTACTGACAAACAAGTTTTCCTTACTATACTTTAGTTACGTGCTAAAGAAAATAATTTACTAACCATTTTACAAATTTATTATTTTTAATAATGGATTACAGTGGATTATAGATAAAGGGAGACATTGCTGTTAGAGAAGAAATCAATTCTCTGTAGCAAAGGACACATTTTTATAAACTTTAGTTTCAGGGCTTTCTTGTCCCTACCCTTAAACTCTTAAACCTAACTATAGTGTAATTTTACATTTTCAAAAATATGTGTTATCTTCTTGTGTGCTATTTAATGCAAGACAAATTTACACCTTAGGCAAAATGTTCTAGAAGAAAGTTACAGTAGTTTGATATAATTCTTAAAGCAGCCTTTTTCCTTTACTAATGCGAGCAATGGCTTTGGAGGTAACACCGGGTACAAAGGAAAATTTAGTATTACTTTACAAGTTATATGCGTGCACATAAAAATATTGCCTTGTGTAGAAGAAAGTGATTTGAAATGCTATTTTCATTAAAATTGTAATTTGAAAATTAGTTTATGTTGACCACAATAATCACTTTTTCCATTGTCCTCACAGATTTGCCGAGCACAAAACGGGAGAGGTCTCTTATCATTACTGTCACTAAAATGAAGAAAATAAGTCAGTTGCCATAGTTGCTGCATATCACTCTTGTCTTTTATGTTTTCATCTTTACCATAAAATAATTTATAATTATGAATATATATTTGTGTCTGCTATATAAAGTAAGAACCTGTAAAGTTGAATGTGTCATATATTAATATAATATATAATTATAATTTCAAAAATATATAAGATTCCTATTTATATTTTAATGTTACCTTAAAATTTCATATTACTTCTTTGGTCATAGATATGTGAAAAATCAATTGCGTTTTTAATGTATTGTTAAAATTACAGAAAGCAGCCACATCAAGTTACTTTACATGAACAAGGAGCTCAAAAATCTGTAATTATCTCGAATCTGGAAGCAAAGTAGAATATGAGTTGAATTTCCTAAAGGAGTCATGTATTTTATTTCTGTTTTTCCCAATGATATAACCTTTATATCCTGAATTGATAATGGCTGCTTCTAGCATTTCTTTACTTCAATTAATTCTTAATTTGAAGAATCTGAAAATTAAAAATTATCACATACATATCACATATCACATACATAACTAAAACACCGTAAGATGCAAGCAGGTAAGCAGAATGTGAACAGCAACTTATTTTTATGAAAGTAAACAAGATGAAACTGTGGACACTGAATTTTTTTTCATTTTTATTTCCTAACTGATAATGAGGAGAGGGAAAAAAGATTCTGCTTCCTTCTCCCAAATTTCACTCCTTCCCTGCACATTCCCCAGCATCCTGGAATTAAATAATAGTAGAAACAGTTTGGTGAATTTGAGGCAAGATCAAAAAATACAGTCTGTGCTTCAATTTTAAAATTTCCTGTAGTGAAAGACACATGCACCTTGCCATGAATTCCCATTCATCTCAAGCACACTTTTTCCATGACTCCTGCTACCTGGCAAACCCGCTCTAGAAGTCTTCTGTGAGTGTCTTTATTTGTGATTGTGCTGTTGTGGCTGATCTTCGCCGTCACTTTGACTTTGTGGAATAGTTAAAAGCCACAAGGTGCTGGATCTGGCAAATAAGGTAAGGGAAGATAGCGTGCCCTGTTATTACAAGCCTTCCTTTCCATTTTACGGATTTTTAACATTGGTGTTCAATATATTTTGATTGCATTTTTTTAAGAAAGCGGTTTTCCAGAGCTTCTACAGAAAATGGCAAGCACAGTAGTGTAGTGGTGTCCAAGTGGGGAGGACAGTGTTTTGAGGGAGGCTAGTGGCAGTGTATCTTTTCGTATAATTATTTCCGTTGTTAAACACTAACCATATTTCTTGATCACTCCTTAGGTATGAAACAGAGAAATGTCCTGCACAGTAAGAACCTACAGTAGAGCCTGTGAACGTGGCTTATTTAACAGCCACTCATGCAGAGCTGGACACCAGGGCCTTGTGTGTCTGATGAGGTCTAGTCACGTTCTGTTTCTCACCGTCCCCTTCCCCCCCTTTTTTTCTTTTTTTTTTTCTTCTCTCTCCTCCATTCCCCATGGTTCAGAAGTCTAGACAAAGTGAAGTTATAAGGAAAGCATTCCTTCCTTATTTCTCAACTCTTTCTTTCCTTCTAAGAACAAACAAACAAACAAACAAAAAGACCAGAGACCAGAGATGCTGGTGTATTTCTCACCATGTTCCTTGTTCCTGCTGGTAACTCTGTTCTCAACACCGTGACTGCAGCCCTTTCTGAAACCAGTAGCTCAAAGCGGGCAGGAAAGTATCGTGGGCTTTATAGCCTCCTTCCCGATCTCTGGCCCGAGCCTTATTCTTAAGGGCCTTCTCCGGGACAATTACCACTAGATCCCGGTGGGTCTTGAGTTTGGCGGCCAACGTCGTCAAAGTGGGGGTACATTTTCAGCTCTTTTTTTCCTTTTTACTCTGAGACATGACTTCTCCATTTTGCCACACCGTGCGCACTTGATTCAAACTTGCGGTTCTCCTGCCTTGGTCTCGCGGAGCCTTGAGATGACAGGTCTGAGCCTCCATGCTCGGCTCCCTGCCCTTCTTAATTTGTTTTTGCCCTTCCTCTCTCCCCCTAGTTCATTTTTGTGACACTTTTCTTTGAAATACAAATGAATTTGTAAAGTTTTCTTCAAGATTTGTTTTTGATTTTATACAAAGGTGTCCTGAGAAAAATACATATTTATATTTTGCGTAAACATTTATAGAAAACCAAGTATTTGCTCTGTAACTAACTTTGTGTTTGAGACGGTTGTGTTTGGGGACTTCTCTTTTGCCTTGTAACAGTTTTTATCTGGGGTAAAAGGTACTAGACTAATTTCATTGTTAGATATGACAGAAAGACAGATGAGTAGTTGAAATTTCAGCACATCTTCCTTTGTATTTCTTTCCCAGCTCAGTGTCTTGCTCTAGGGACCAGGTGCTCTTGGGGCCGGCCACCATCCTAGTTTTAGCTTGAACAGGAAGTGGTCAAAAAGTTGGTTAGAACACAACACACTAACAGGGCCAATTCCACCCCCCCCCCCCAAGTCCCCCTTATCTCACCACTCCTTGAGCTAAATAAATGCTCTTTTCCGATAACCAAGAGTTTTTTTGTAGGGAACTCAAGCTAACAAAGAAAAGGCAACCCACACTCAGCTCTTTTGTTTCCGCTTTCTACTTAAGCTGGTGACTGAAGGAAACCACACTCTCTGATCCGACAATTTTTTTTTTCTTTTCCAAGAAGAGGAGTTGACTTTCTTTTTTTTTAAAGTGATGTTTTAGTTATTTCTTAATAATGTAGAGATTTTTGTGAGTTTAAATTTGCTCACCGCTGTATTTCAGGATCACTTTAATTTTAAAGAATTTTTAAAGGAAAAATCTAGCGCAAAAACACTTCTGCTTTTGACATGTGATTGATGTCTCACAACTGCACCTGTGGAAAGTGCATGTCAGATGAGTAAAAACCACACTTCATAGAGATTCACAAAAGAAAAAAGGAAAAGAAGAGAAAGGCAAGAAGCTACAGAGAAGGATGCTCTTTTTAAGAAGGATTTGAAGCATTTAGAAGTATGGTGGCTAAACAATGGCAAGCTCAGGAATCTGCAAATGGGATTTGACCTTGGCTTCTACCAAAATAGGGATAAGGACTTCTAGGTTGTTCTCTGTCGCTTTGGTTATTACTCTGGAAGTCATGGTTAGATCATTTTCTGAATTAGAATAATAAAATCAATGTGGAATGACCTTGACCCATTTCTAGTCTCTGAGGTAGATCTCTGTCCAGATGTGCAGCTGTTTTGGGTCTGACTCATCTCATTTAGAAAATGACAAGCATTTGAAGCACAGCACGAGGTCAAGAAATACTTGCTAAGCATGTGCAGTTTTGCACGTGAGTTCTGTTAACTACCCGGGATTAATAATTACCCCAAAGTGTATTCCATGGTGCCATGTCATATCAGCACATTATATTGATAGCTAAACACATTTCAAACTCTTCCAAAATATAACACAAGGTGCCCTCAAGTTGCATCCGCTTACCTACAAAAGCTTCAAATTGATCTGTGTTTATAGAGGAGTAGTACTCCATTCTGTACATGTACCACAGTTTTCGTATCCATCTGTCCATTGATGGATATTTGGAAGTCTTCCACAGTTTAGATATAATTAGTTGTGCTACTATAAACATGGGTATATGTGTATCTATATAAAACACTGCTTTTCACTCTTTTGGAAATATACCAAAAAGAAATATCCCTGAATTAAATGAAATATTTATTCTCAGACCTTTGAGGAATCTCTATATTTCTTCCCATAGTGGTTACATCAATTCACAGTCCCATCAGCAATGTAAAAGGGTTTCTTTTTCCCCGCAACCTCCCAGCATCAATTGCTGTTAGACTTCTCACTGCAGTAAGATGATATCATAGTGATATTTTGATTTGTATTTCTCTAGTGATTGAGGATGTTGCACATATTTTCATCTACTTTTGGGCCGTTTGAACTTCATCTGAGAGCTGTCTACTCATTTCAGTTGACCATCATGATTAGTGAAGTGGGTCAGACTCAAAAGGTAAAATATCACATGGCTTTTCTAATATGAGAAGCCCAGAATACAGGCAATTTATAGAACTAAATGGTTGTGATATTGGGAGTGGGGGGAGTGGGATGATGTGGGGAGGGAGTGTAATGTTAACACAATATATATGTGCACCAATCCTCAAGCTCAGTGTAACCACCACATACCACTAATAAATATTGGGGTAAAATGAAATATAAAACAAGATGAGGAGTTCATCAGAGTAGCTATGTGTTCATGAGTCATAGCCAACACTTGTTTGTTTAGTTAATTCCTCCTTTGTTCCATCATAGAACAAAAGCACAGGAGAGTCATTTAGAAAATCTCAGACACTATGCATGACATCACTCAAAAGTCTTACTTCCCAGGAGGCTGAAGATAAGCAAAATAATCTTTTACAAATTCTACAACAGAATGTCAAAAACTTCTACCCAGATTCTCTATTATTTGAGTATAAATTGTTCTAAAGCAAACACACATGTTCACAAAAGTTAATTAGATTGTACAGTCAGTAACCGAGGAATATCACAATAAAAACATAGTCACACAAAGACTATAATCTTATTTTGTAATGGACATGTAAAAAAAAAACACATCTGAAATTGCTATTAAAAACAGGCTACAAGACAGACTCTCTACAGAAAAAAAAATGCAAGTGGTACCTATGATATCTAAATATGTTTAATCTTGATCCTAATAAAACAAAAATTAAACTGCAACATTATTTCTCTTAAAGGTGACAAATTTTTCAAAGTTCAATGGTTTGGTCTTCTTGCAAGGGTGTGGTGAACAGTTAATCTGTGGAATTACAGACCGTTTTGTGAAAAATTCTTTGTAATATAATGAGGAAGAGGAAATTTTAAAAGGCAATAGTAAATGAGATACAAAATAAAGAATGCAAAATTATCAAGGTGATACATGAAATATCTTCTGACAAGACAAAAATGAGAGAGAATGGAGGTGGGAAAATAAGCCATGTTTCTAAAATACACTGGAGTGCCGCGTGCCCCACGATCACGGTGTCGCAGCTTTGATATTGTTGGTTAGGCAGCCTACCAGGTACCGTTATCTGAATAACCCTTTTACACAAGGCACAGTGCAAGTTAAAAGATTGCCTGCAGCCGTCCACTTAATATACAGGATACTCTTTGGAAACTGTGCTATTGAGTTCAGGTTCACAAATAAGTAAGCACAGACTGAAACGATTTGGAGGCAGGTCTAAAGTAGTACACCTAGAGCCAGATTGAGGTTTGAACCAAATTCAGTATGAGTAAAGATTGTGTGAGCAGAAGGAATGCCCTAAACTGCTGCCCTTAATGCTCTACTCCATTAAGAACCGAGTTTAAACCTGGAGGGCCAACACAGAGAAAGAATGGGCATATTTAGTTTTAGTTAAATAAAAATTTATACCACAGGGTTTTTTTTCCATGTTGATTTGATGATTGTGCCTCATTGTCATCAGTGCCAAATGTCTCAAAGCAAGTGGAGGGAGCATATGGACGTTTTAATAACCTTTCAGAAAAGCTGTCGCTGGCACAGAGTAAAGTTTCAGTATTATCACCTTTTGCGCGATTTAGTTACACCTGTTTCTGCTAATTATTTCAATTTCGCTGAGTTACAAAGAGGATAGTATGGTGACAACAGAAAAATGGCATGTAAGTATATTCATCATTACAAGGGCCTGCACTGAAGGATTTTCTTTTTTGGGGGGAGAAGTAATTGAAACCATTATCTATAGAAATGCTGCTGAAGAGAATTTATCAAAAGAATAAAGCAAACTAACATCACATCAACAGTAAAAGCTGAAAAACCTCTTTTTGTGCTGTTAATACACCTCTCCCAGAGTTGCTGGGTTATTGTTTATTTATTTATTGTTTATTTATTCATTTATTGTTTGCCAATTTACTGTCTGTGGGAGAAACAGCTGTCTAAAATCATAAGCAGGAGAAAGCAGCTTCCTTCAATTATACAAAATGCAGATGAGAAATTTTAAGAACAACCCTCAACCAGGGAGGATTGAGCATCCAAATTAAAGGCAACAGCGCAGAAGTCAGGCAGAATTTTTGTTGTTGTTGTTGTTCTTAAAAATGCTTTGTAATGCTGAACTCTTTAAGATAAAAAGAGAGTGGCAAAGTGTATGGGCATGCATGAGTGTGTGTGTTAGTGTGTGTGTGTGTGTGTGTGTGTGTGTGTTTATTCAAAGAAAAAGACTATACATACACAATAGAGTGCTAGTATTCCATAAAGACAGATAATTTGAGGATTTTGGAGGTAAATGAGTGCCCTGTGGCACTAGCATGTTTAGCGAAGTGAGTTACACTCAGAAGGTTAAATACCGCGTCGTTTCTCTAGTAAGGGAAACTCTAAGTACAGGCATTTTATGGAACCAAATGGGTGTGGTAACAGGAAATGAGGAATGAGGAACGGAGCGAGAGGGTCAAAACGGGAGGGGAAGGATTGTAATGTTGACACAATACATGTGTGTGCCGAATGCTCAAGTTCAATGTAGCCATTGTATTATTAATAAAAATAGGGAAAATGACTTAGATAAAAATGTTGTAAATTGGTAGCTTTCTCACCTTCTTTTTTTTTTTTTGTCACTTCATGACTCATGGTATTGAGAATGAATATGAATAGTGTTTGATAAACATTGTAGTAGAAAGATCTGAGACAAAAGGCATCCACTATGTTTATTGCATACTATACTTGAAAATTTGTTTACATAGAGATTCTCTTATTCTGAATTTAATTAGTAAGCATATGATTCACTACAATAGTATGATGCATTTCTATCATTATTGAAAAAATATTATTACCAAAGGTTAAGAATAAGAAAATAAATCCACAAGAAGCATAAATGGGAAATGAATTTCCAAATGAAGCAAAAGGATAGACTCTGTGTGATTCACATGTTCCTTAAAAACACTTGGAAGTTTCCAGTTCCGTTTATTATATCAAACGGAGGAGAAAATACTCATAAGCAGGAAAAAAAACCACAAATTGTTTCTGATTTCCTATAATAAAAAGTATTGTTTTTAGCAGTTCTAAATAAATATCCCCAAACTTCCAAAGTGTAATACAGTATCAAATCCACCTAAATCTCAGCAAACTATAACATAATGAAAATTGAATATTCTTATTTGCATAAGATAGCTTATTAAATCCATATTAACAGAATGATTATTCCAAGTAAATACCTAATGTCATGTGGTGAGCATATTAATAATTGCTAAAAGATTCCATTTAATTTCTTTGTAAAATATGTAGAACAAAATTCCATCTGTAATTAATAATCTAATTTCACTCAATTGCACTAATCAAGCTCCATTTTAATATGGTATAAATTTAATTATACCACAAGCACCCCTAAAGCTTTTACAGATTGCCTAAGAAAGTAAAACGCTGTAAAAATTATCTTTTAAAAACATTTCAACTCTGTTTTAATGAGGAAAAGTGTTGCTTTTATTTGTGACGTGATATATTTGTTTTGTTTTAATGGCATTTTATAATTACCACAAACTCTGGTAGAGGGATTTGTCACTGGACACATCCCCGAAATAAAAATATACTAAAATTATGGAAATGTATTTAAATGGTGATATTTGGGTTAGTGAGAAATCATACTTTATAATTAAAACTGATCTATCAACAATTCCAATCAAATTAGCCCTAATCACTTAAAATTCAGGATTCCACAGCTAAATACCACAAATCCGTGGAAACATTTATTTAGTAGTATTTCATCATAGGCAGTTGATTCAAGTTTTGACGGAATGAAAACAACAGAAAATAGAGAGAGGAGGGGTTATTAAGTACTATGCAAGGGACATTCCACGATTTATAGATAAAGTGGAAGAAAACCAAAAGGGACTGAACAGCAGTGAATTACTGACCTCCAGTCTTCCACCTTTACCCCACCAAGTCAGAGACTGGCTGACCGTGTGCATCTGGGTAGTGTTAAGTGATGGAGTTACAAGGTCAATTGTTCTCTATGCATGCAACAATATGGAGGCAGGTAGAGCAGTATGGTCAGGGAGAAGAAAAATGGATACAAGTCTGATCCCACAGAGGAGATGGGTGGCTGAAAAAGAATCAATGTTTTAATGTGGATTTAAAATTTTATAAGTATAGCCATCATCTTCTTTTTGTTTGAAAAACAAAAAGAGTTGAAAATAATAGGATTTCGAAGACCCTGAGTTCAATTACCTAGCACCACATAGCTGGATGTGGCGGCAAGCACCTGTATTCCCAGCACTCACAAGGCTGAGACAGGAGAATTGCTGTGAGTTCAAGGCTGGCTTGGATCCCAAAGGGAGTTTAGGACCAGCCTGGGCTGCAAGACTTCCTCTATCATATTGCCACAGGCCACTCCTCACCCCACCAACCTATGGCTTCTTGTGGCATGTTATGTTGTACGGCATGTGGATGCCATAGTCAAGAGCTCACAGCTCCAAATTCTGTGTCACTTGCTCATAATCTCTGAATGTCTTAGGATACTACTGACATATGCATCTGAGAAAGCAACTCTATACTCAAAATATATGCCTATCCTGTAATGATGTAAAAATAATATCGATCTCAAGGCAAAGCCACTCCAATGTGGTTAGTTCATTAGGTTCCTCAATGACTGGCATTACTTAAGATGTTCAGGGGTTTTTTTGTTATTGTTGTTGGGTTTTTTTTTTGTTTGTTTGTTTGTTTTTGTTTTTGTTTTTCGGCTGAGAGATCAGGCCAGAAATGGTGGGTGTATAACCTCTTGTGAGCTACATAGACAGTATCCGTGCCACCAAAGCAACTCTCTTCTGTTATGCCAGCACCAGAGTGGTCGGGGAAATGATTGGCACCCACCACCTGGATCCTTCTGTGTATCTCCGTGGTTAGCACCCATTTGTTGATGAATATTCTTTAGGGCGTGCTAATCTGCAGGGTTTACTCTTACTCTCAACACCTATAGGTTCTTGAATAGATCTCACTCACAGACTTAATTCTCCCAGGTTTTATTCCCACTAATCCGATTTTTTTTTTGAAATGTGCATTATTAGTTTGCTAGGACAGCTCCAAGCACATATGATGAACATGTTAGCTTCAACTACTGAAATTTTCTTTTTCGTGGTTTTGGAGACTACGATTTCAAGATCAAGAGGCAAATGCACTTCAGTTCATTTGTGGTCACTTCTTTCTCCTATTTGGTATGTATGCCCCTTCCTCTTTGCCTACAGACTTTGGGTGTGTCTTTCTTTGGTTACAAAGATCAGTCATACTGGCTGTGAGTCTCACATCAGCATTCTCATTTTAACTTAATTACCTAAAAAAAGAACACAAACATAACTTCACTGGGAAGGGATTGCCATAGTGATGTCATATACATGTACACAAGATTCCTGACCTCAATATAGCCATTTTGTACTGGATACTTTTTTTTTTGAGACAGGGTATTGCTCAGTGGTCCAGGCTGGTCTTGAAATCACTTCACAGCCCAGGCTGGCCTTGGACTCAAGGCAATCCTCCTGTCTCAGCCTCTGAGTGCTGGGATTACAGGGGTGCGCCACCATGCCCAGCTATACTGGATACATTTACTGATAAAAACTGGGGGCGGGGGGTTCAGAATTTTGGACCATTTGCTTATAAATTGTATCAGACATGATTAATTCATTCTGTGTGTGGACACTATAAAAAAAGAAATCAGTGAAAAATAAAACTAACTATTAAAAATTTGTCTCCAAATATAATTACATTGTGAGGTACTGTGTGTTGGTACTTACTCTCAGGAATTTGGAGATTGAGAGCCATCAATACAGTATTGACACCACTGTTCAGGAGGTCATATATGTTCTACTTATGGAAGATTTATTCCCTCTATGAAGTGCATGACTTGGTATAAAATAATTCTACCTGTCAGAATGTTTCCTTGCTATTCATTTTCAGGCCATTGTTAAATTGTGCCATAACACAGTTGTGAATTATTTCATCTTCTCCTCACATTTTGAGGTGCCCCTGCCTTGAATTCAAAGCACAATTTCCTCTTTTACCGCACTTCCTATTCTATTCCAATGCACCTAGCTGTGAGTGGATGAGCAGGTAATGATTAAGATGTTTATGAATGAACAGAAATCTTCCGATCTGCACCTGAAACTGCCATTGGTGTTCTGGTTCTCCTTGTTCCAAATGAAAGACTTACGACATGCATGTGTTATGACGGACTGCTGTTGGCTCCCAAACTAATGCAAACTGAACTAAACTTACCTAAACTTAGATTTGTAGTCTCACAGCACCGACTGCACGATGGGCAGCTGTGGACAGTCTGTAACATGACATTCCATGGCCTGAGAGATATACCTAGCACTCCACAGTCATTTATTTGGCAAATTGCTTTTAGCTATCGCATTTTTGTCTCATTTCTTCCTCAGTGTGCTTGTGAAGATTTCCCCTAAACACACTCACTAGTCGAAACGGGCCGGCTTCTGTGGGATTCTGTCAGCTTTCAACATGACTAAAGAGGCCAGGATTGGATTTATTTTGCTTTCATCCAGAAGTGATTTCTAAAATGATTCACATTGCTTGAAAAACAAAAATAATGATATGTTTTGGAAGCTTACTTTCCAATTTGTTGAGTCCACGCCTGTCATGATTCTAATTTATGATTGATTTTCTAGTTATATTATGTGAAAATGTCAAGGATCACCATAAATTAGTAGGTTACAAATAAATTTCATAATTCTTACCATGAGTTCAAGACAAAACTAACCTCAGCTTGATTCATTAGACTGTGAAGCTGAGAATCCTGGTATAAGAAACTAAATAGAACAGCTGCTTGGTGTTGACTTACAACCCTGTTGTAAATAGCAGAATAGATGTTGTTCTCTTGGGAGATTATATTTAATCTTTAACTGGAAATTTCAATGCATTTATCCCTGGGGATAAGTTCACAGCTGTGAAATTTAAAAGGTATAGCAACACCCATGGATAATAAGTTGGCTAAAGGGCACTTGTCTTACCTGAGACTTTGATCATTTAAATGTGTTTACATGATTTTGCTGTATTAGCGTCTGCCTTGGGCAGGACAGTGGCAGTTAAATCATGCTGAGTTGTAGAGTAAGGCTTGATATAAATTACAAACAACAACAACAAAATCTGATTGAATTCAATTGCCAAGAAAAAACTTGAGGTAAAGCCTGTATGTGTTTCATATAGGTCATCTTTACCTCTCTCAGAAAGAATGATTTAGGATTTTCAGATGTAGCTATGTTGGCAGAGAATTGACTTGCATGTGAGACCATGGATTTGATACCAAGCAAAAGACAGAAGGAAAGACAGGCAGGCAGATGGAAAGAAAGAAAGAAAGAAAGAAAGAAAGAAAGAAAGAAAGAAAGAAAGAACACTTGCAATAAGTTAGCTAAATTATAATTTGAATATACCAGACAGAGAGAAAATAGAGAAAAGGAGTAGCTAAATTTGGAAATGATTTTTTTCTTTTTAAAATTGATAATTTTCAGTATTTTAAGTTGAAAGCATTTCATTTAAAAGCTACAGTAAATTTAGTGTCATTTCATGGTCTAAACTTCCATTACAGTAACGATGTAATACTACTCATTCTCATATTGCAATATATTTTCTATCTTTTTGAAAAGCAATGCTAACAAAAAAGGATGATTTTCACTCTTCCTCTTTCTCTAAATTTGAAATTCTTAATTTTGGCTGACAAAATGCAAAGGGGCCAACAGACGACCACGTGTGCAAAGAAAGGGACATGGGGGCCGTGTGCACATGCTGGCGATATTGGTTCGACAAACTAATCAAACTACTAAAAGGGAAAGTCTGCAGAGTGTTCTGTTCTTGGCTCAATCTTTAATCATTTTCTAAATAATGTAGCTCAGAAAATGAACTTCAATTGCTGAATAATTCTTGTCTAAGTAATGCAAAAGTCAATCAATTAACACATATTAAAGTAGAAAGCAAAATGGCAAAAGATCTTGAAACCACATTTTGAAGTTTTCAGTTTCACTTTTCCTAATGGACATTTAATTAATATTCTATGTCTAATGACTAAATATGAATCACTTTATTTTGTTGTTTTCATCTAGAATCACATACTGGTAAGTCATCCCATGTAATAAGTACATAATGATTTCGTAGTTAGTAGTCCTTATAATATAATCTTAGGTATAAAAATACACAAAAATATAAATGTGACTCTTTTCAGCACTATTTTCATTGCAGTAGAATTTTCATGTTATAAAATAATAAAGGAAATTTATTAAAATAATGGTTATGAACCAATCATGATAGTACAACTTTATAATCCCTAAATCAAAGATTAGTAACTACGGTTTTTAGTACAATACAGAAATGCACGTGTGTGTTATTTGTATGAGTAAAATAAAGAAAGCAACTGCACATTGGCATTCAGAAGCAAGTCATCCTGCTTCCTACACTAAGTAGAGTAGAAGGACTTAAAGACGGTTAGCAATGCTGCTCCTCATGCCAAGGGCAGCCGCTCTAGCTTTGTCTTTAAGTATGAGGGTAACTCTTTCACTCTAAACAAATAATTTTGAAGTTTCATTTAAAATTTGGTGGTTTTGATCTATCTGTCATCTATCTGTTTCTATTTAAGGGCGGAAGATTAATTTAAAGAATTTTCTTTAAGAAAGGATCTGTGCTGCAGAATACATAGACAGAATGGTAGAATTTTAGTAGCTTTCCAGATGTATTTCTTTGAAACAAAAGTATAGAAAAAGTATCATGTAAGAAAATATTGTCAGTAAGCAAGCGGGGAGAGAGGAAGTCACAGTCCTGACCAGAGAAAGATGTGTGGCCACGCTACTGATTGGAGGGGTTGTCATAGAAACCAGACTGATTTCAGCTACAAGGCATATTTGTGTTAGTTTCAGAAAAAAAATGTTTTCATCCTGAGGATAAACAGAGGTTAATAAACATGTTTCAGTTTGTGCAACAAATATCATTGGTGTTTTTTTTTTTAAATATGCAAACAGGGGGCTGGAGAAATAGCATTGAAGTTTAGAGCACTTGCCTAGCAAGCCTTAAGGTCCTGAGTTTGATTCCTAGCACTACATAAAGTAATCTTGGTGGTGCACACCTATGATCTCAATGCTCAGAAAGCTAAGGCAGGAGAAATGTTGTGAATTTCACACCCACCTTGGCTACATAGGAAGTTCAGGTCCATCCTGGACTACAGAGTGAAACCCCGTCTAATAATTTAAAAAAAAAAAAAAAAAAGGTAAAGAAAAGTTCAGTGGCCTAAACAAAGAACATACATGCCTAATGGTTCTGGCAAAGGCTTCTGCATTTCCCACTAAAGGAGAGCTGCCAGGGAATCTTCACGAGGCATAAAAGCATCTAGCTTGACAAGATATGTAGGTGCACAGAGTGCTCAACTTCGCTGTAAACCTTAAATTTTGCACTTATACATATCAATAAAATGGGGGGAATATCTAGCTTTAAAAGTATGATTCTAGCAAAGACCTTTCTCTCACCACTATGACAGAGGATCAGGAGATCAATGCAGTGACTCCAGCTAAAGGAAACTCATGTTTCTACTTGGTGAAAATGCCCATTATTTCATACTAACATTTTGAAAGATGCTAACTAAGGCAGAATGCCCTCTAACATTCTCAAGTAGTAAAATTTCATCAATTTGCATGTGATTGTGGAATACAAAATGTTGTTTCTCTATCTGGGGCTTTCTGTCGTCTCCATTTCTACAAATATTCACTCTTACTGTTGCCACTGCCTAAATCGCCGGCTTGAGTCATAAACCTCTTTTAAAAATCAGAGGAAAATGTTGAATCAGCACTGTATTAAAATGTGCGTTTGTGCGTAGGAAAATATGCAAACAATTTCAGAACCCTTTGGAGCAAAGTTTATAATCCTTGCTCCCTAAAAGATCTATTTGAACTGCCCGTTGCTATTTCCAGAATCAAAATCGCATCCGCTCCAGCAGAGGAGACTGACTGAGGGTTAATGACAGAGTGAGCCACGCGTGCACAGATTCTTGACTGGACAAACCATCAAATAGGAAGGCTTCCTTATGAATAATGCATGGTATTTTTTTTTCTGTTCAGTTTGTGTTTGCTGACAACTTTAGGTCCCAGAGTACAGAAAAAAGAAATCAAGCCAAGTTTAAGACTTCATTCCCAGAGAACACCTCTCCTTCAGAAAATGAGACACAGAAAAGGGGCCAAAAATATCAATTTAGAATCAAAGATCAGCAAACTAATGCCTCCAGGCTATATCCCATTCCTTTTGTCTTTGCATGTTCTATAAGCAAAAGAGATTTTCTTTATATAATTACACTTTTGAAAACCAGAAAAGAATGATATTTCATGACATATGAAATCTAAATTTCAGTGTCTATAATAAAATTTTATTGAAGGACAGCATCTTCACCTAGTCGCCTGTTATTTTTGGCTACTATTGCCCTGTAACAGCAGAACCAAGTAGCTGTGGTGCACACCATATGGCCTGGAAAGGCTGAAGTATTTCTCTGGTCCTATATGCAAATGTTTTTGAATTCTGATTTAGATTATGTGGTCAAGTAAGTAGAAACACCTGAATTGGGATGGTGCATTTTCATATAAAGCAAGATGGAAGTATCACCCTCATTTTCAATCCAACACTCCCACAAAAACACTTCAAATGATTGTCTCACTTTTATCCATAGGCTCTTAAAAATGGAAGTGTACGAAAACTTCATTTCTTGCAGAAATATGTAAATTATGGATTTATTGTGTTTTACTGTAGAATTTAGAACATGAATAAAGATAATTCCTAAACTCTTTAAACACTTTACCTTTTATAAGGGCTCTGTTTCTTCTGAACTCTATTATTAAAGTATGAAATATTTTGCTTACTAAACCTTATTGAAGTGATGTCCATACATATAATTATATCTATTATGAATATAAAATTCAATGTATTTTAAAAGACGTTTACTCTTTTGTAATTACCATTTGACTAACTCAGAAATTTCTTACTAATTCCTCTGACTATTAACCCATTTCTCAAATCCAGTGAGTTTTACCTTGACCTCAAAAAGTATAAATAATTATTGTACATTCTATATTTTTCTTTGCATGTTGCTAATTTAAGATCAAATTTACCTGACTCATTAAGATTAACTGGGTGTATTTATTAATATAGTTAGGTAGTACTCCATTATAAGCATTGATGATAAAACATATGCATCGGCATATACGACAGCATTTATGACTCATACATTTTCATTTCATGTCAAGTTTAAGACTATTCCCATTATACAGAAATAAAATTACCAGATCAGAGACATAGACATGTCCATAGGAGTTAGTGCTAAAGAGTTTGCTAAACTCTTGGGCAAAGCTAAGTGTTCCAGAAAGATACAAGAATTTCTGTTACTTGAGAGTCTCATTAGTGTCTGAAATTAATGCTGTCAAAAATAATTTGTTTCAGTAGATGTGGAATGAAAGCAATCTGCACTTTTAATTATAGTTTTCTATAAGAAGAACATAGCGGGGGGATGTTACCTGGTTTCAAATTTTGATGTAAAGCTGCAATCATCATAAGAGTACACTATTATACACGATACATAAATTGAGAAGAATTGAGTCTAAAACTAATCCCTTGAAACACATAATAAAGTTTAATAAATAAACAATGCAGTAAAGACAGTCTTTTCAACACATTATGTGTGAATATTAGGGCATCTGCACACAAATGAACCAAATGAACCTTGTTGTTTTTCATTGTGCGAAAAGACAGATCATTGGTTATAATATAAGTTCTAAAAAATAGAAAAAGAAGACATAAGAATAAAAGATTTTGAACTCTCCTTTTAGATTTCAAAATAAAAGACATTAAAAGGTAAATTTGTGTATTGGGTTCATCTAAGTTTAAAATTTCTCCTTGGATGAAAATGTTAGGAAAATGAAAATATAGTAGAGACACAGACAGAATATCTGAGGAAACATTTGTGTAATAAACAGCCTGATTTCAAAATACACGCAATTCTTTTACAATTCAATAATATGACAGTCCAAGAGAAAACTTGAACATTTTGTATCTAAGATGAACACGTATTTCACAATGCACAGGTATGAAGGGCAAATCAGCCCGTGGTAAGATGCTGAGTGTTGTTAGCTGCTAGGGAAATGCAAATTTAGAATATGAGAGATATTAAGACATACCTTCAAGAATGGCCAAAATTAGAAAGACTGAATATCAAGTGTAGGAGAAGATGAGAAATTAGAAGCCTCAAATAAGTGGAAAGAGAAGCAAAAAACTTGTCAAATGAGGATGCTACAGTCCCTGTGGAAAAGAGCTTGCTTGCTTCTTATGAACTCAAGTGATCTCTTAATTTGTGACCCAGTAATATGAGTACTTGATACTTTCCCTAGAGAAATGACAATGAGTAACCACACAAAAAGCTCTTTGAAAGCTATATAAAGGTTGTTTATTTCTTTTTTTCTTTTTCTTTTTTCCCACATTTTATTGATATGTATACGTGCAAAATTCAAGGTTTACAATGGAGTTGAGCATTTTGTGCACATAAGCATCTTGTCAAGGTGACAAGGGCTTTCCCACTCTCCTTTTGTCTCTCCCCCTACCCACCCCACCCTCCCTCCTCCCCCACCCTATTCCCCTGTTTCACTTTGTCTTTTGTCTTAAGTTCCATGAGATAGTTGTGATCTGGGTCTCTCATATCAGAGAAACCATTCGATGTTTCACCTTCTGCTTCTGACTCACTTCACTAAGCATGATGTTCTCTAGTTTCTTCCATTTGCCTGCACAAGCCTCCATGCTGTTGGACTTTATTGATGCATAGTATTCCATTGTGTATAAATGCCACATTTTGTGTATCCACTGGTCTGTTGATGGGTATTTATAAAGGTTGTTTTAATATTGCCTCACTTAAAAGAAATGAGCAAATAAGTTTTCCTCAACTACGACAAAACAAACATTGAAATGTTTATAGAACAACAAAAAGAAATGAACTACTGGCACATGTGATTTCGTGGGAGTATACAACACGATGGGGGCGATGGACTTTTTATCTTGATTGAATTGGGATTATATAATTTTATATATTTACAAAAGTTTAAAAAAGACAGATTTTACTATATGCTATAATTGTAAAGGTTAAAGTGTTCTATTTCTGTCTTTGTGACGATTGTTCTAAACTCTGGTCACATTTTCTGCAAGTGTAGCTGATCATCTCTGCTGAAAGCTTCGGGATTTCCCCAAAATCCTTTACCTGTCCATTTTCTTCAGGTGGGCAACAGGCATTGTTCTTCTTATGTACTAGGCACTAAAATGTTTCACTGCGCATGATCACTCACCCTACTCTGCACTGCTTTCAAACCATCAAATTCCCTATAAAATAAAGAAGTAACTCTTGAGCTCACATCAAGATTTGTTTTATTTTGTTTTTACCTCTTTTATATGAATGTTCCATAAAACATTATGTCTGAGGCTTCCCTGGAGCCCATAATAGATTTGAACTTCTTTGGTTTCTCTGACCCACCTGTGATAGCTAAAATTGAGCTCAACTTTGCTGCTGCCAAGCTATTTATTTCTTCTTGCCTTTTTTGATCTTTGAGCCAAATAGTTTAGACTGGTAAATGACTTTTCAAAAATCATACTCAACTTGTGTTTTTATATGAGTTTAGAAGAGTGCTTCCGACTTGCTACATTCCTCTAATTCCTAAGACCTCAGTGCCTCGGATCCTTCCTTTGATGCTCTTCCCTGTATTCAAAGATTCTTTCAAAAATATTTTAGTTTTCTTTTTCTTGCACAAATATGGAACTGATACAAAAGCTTCTTTGTTGTGGTTTAAGTGACGGTCTAAAGGGTTTTTATTTATTGTGAGACCACACTGAGAAGTCACAGTGAAATAAAACACAATCTGCATACACATAAGACTGCAATGCCTTGAAGCACATAACATTTGTAACTAAAAAAGATTACATGTTTTATGATACACTAGTCTAAGATAATGCTGCATTTTAATAGTGTACGGGAGATTCTAAATGGCAAAATACATCAACTTAGATGTCTTTTGTTTTATTCATTTATTTATTTGTCTATTTATTGGGAGACAAGGTCTCAGTCTGTAATTCAGGCCGGTCCTTAAGTTGCTATGTAGCTCTGGATGGCTTCAAACTCAGAGTAATGCTCCTGTCTCAGCCACCTCAGTGCTGTATAGGCATGCAGCACCAGGCATAGTTTATTTGGTGTTGGGGAACTGAACCCAGGATTTTGGGCTTGCTAGGTAGATGTTCTAAACCCTTAAACACACTTCTGCCATGTGAATATATATCTTGGCCCATTCTAGGTCAGATCATTAGAGATTAGCCTCTAGAGCTAACAAAGATAACCAGAGGATGATAACCAACATGGTCATTCTACTCATATCTCCCACACAACTCATGTGCTTGGAGGTTAACAACAGTTCGACATTTAGCAATCATTGTAAATGACAATTTGGAGATGCTCTCTTGTCAGAGAAAGGAATTGCAAATGATGTTCTACTCTAATGAAGCAGCTGAAGAATGTTGGACAAAGTATTCCACATTTTCTGTTTTATCAATTTTCCTTCCTTAATTGCCTTAATGAAAATAGCAGAATTTGCTTTTCAGTCTACAATGAGGTGACTTCTTTTTCATTTTGTCTTATTTAGTGCTGTATTTAGTGCCCAATGTTCTGTAGAGAACATTAGGAGCCTGGGTTGGCCCCATGTTTTACCTGTCCCATGGACTTTTTCCTCTGCTTCCAGTATCTGAATTGCGCTCAGGACATTTTTTGACCTTGTCTCATAGGCTTCAGTCATTCCATTACATACATTGCATTTCTATTGGTAAGTCTTCAGACTCAGGCTCATCACTTCTCTCCCCCTCGGAGCTCAGTCCACTGACGGGCCCGCTGCAAGCTTTCCTCATCTACTTTATAGTATGATTACTCTAGAACACTTTCTTTCATTCTTTTATTATTTCTTTTCTTTACATTTCATTATTACATGTTCTTGCAGGCTGTCTTCCCTTCCTGTTAGCTCCATTAACATATTACTTATAATTCTTTTACATTTTTTCTAATTAAGTCTTAAGTACTTGTGTCCCTGTCATATCTAAGTGTTATTTTGTGTCTCCTCTGTCCTCTTTACAGTGTTATTTTTTTTAACTTTAAGTACTACTGCAGTTCATTTTTCAGAAATGCAGACACGGTGTATCAATTAATGAGCACTGCATTAAATAAGCTTCACATGCAGTTTTACGTTAATTCCCCCCCACCCCCGCCGTTGTCTTTGGTTTTTCTAAAAACCCTTGATATAAACTTCCTTACCACACTGTTCTTTCAGCCTTGCTAATGTGAGAAGAAGAGGAAGCATTGTGTAATCTTGTTATTACAAAATCTGTTGGGTTTTCTAATACACCGTAAGACATCAACCACCAGAAATTTCTCATCCTCATGCATGTCTATACACAGCCTCCACAACTCATCAAATATGACATTTTTAGTAACACAAGTGAGTGGTTCTGCCTCTCTTAGCTACAGTTTCCAATGACCTGATAATTTGACTTTGGGTGGTCATACTCACCTGTTTTTCTAGAGTTTAGAGTGATAGCTTTTTTGATACCATGGTGTCACTGTACCACAAATACTGGATGGCAGAAACGGAAGGTTGCCTGGATGCTGGCTGTCATGTTCAAGATGGTGGTGCCACTGGAATGATCAAAAAAGAAGCAGGACAAGAGTGGCAATGCTTTACAATGCGAAATTTAAAAAATAATGCTATTTTGAAGCAATAATAAAATGAATTATCTTTTCTAACCTTAGTCTTTCAGACAAAACAACTTTTGATTTTTAATGACATAAGTTATACATTTAAAAATCTTTGACATTTATAGAATATATTTATCCCATTATAAATTCTAAGTGGAAGATTTCAACATGTTCAATGTTGTGTTAGATACTGTTGTAAGATTTTATTGGTTCCTGAAATTTTGAATTTATTCCATCTCAACTCCTTAGTGACACCAGTAAGAGCATTTACATTAGAAATAATGTCAAATGATACAAATGAGTTAAATTTTTTCCTGGATAGTCCATTGTTCAGTAATTACAAGCACATACAAATGCATAAAATCAAGTATGTTTCTTTCTCTATTTTAAATAAACCATGGGAGTCGCTCATGCTTAATAGATGTTGATTGTCTGAGTAAAAATGTATTTTGTATAATTTTTAAAATGAATTATATCCATTTTTGAAATGAAAGTACCTGTGAGAAGAATGAGCATCAATTAAATTATAAACTCTATGGTAAATATGCCAAAGCCAATCAATGGAAAAAGATGTGTTTTCCACTAGGATAAAAATCTGATAGCTATTTGATATATCTTTATAAAGTCACAGCCAGTAGCTCTGTAACAAATGAATTCGTTACACTAAATTCATCTCTTTCACTTATTAATCAGTATTTTGCAGTTAGCTACGTCTTTTAGAAAGAGGTTTTGCCAATAATCAAAAGAAAATAAATATCGCAGATTTATACATAAAAGCAAATACTACAGGGAAGTAAATTAAGTACAAAATTGCTGTTTATAACAAGTATTTGGACAATTTCATTGTATTGAAAAACAAATTTAAAGAAAATATAGCAAGTAATCAGAATGCTAATGGGACACATAAAATTATATTTACTTAGTATTAATGTTGTGACGATTGATTGCTCAGTTCTTCAGATGTTTATTCATTTCCAAGAAGAGTCATTCATTTTGCTAACATAATTTTATCTCTGATAATATTTTCAATAGCTATTATTTTTCAATAGGCCTTCAAAATGACCATTAAGAAAAATAGAAGTTACAACATTGAGTAATAGTTGTTGTGGTTCGTGATTATTTTAATACCAATCGCTAATATATATCAAATGAATAATAATTTCTTTTTGTTAGATGAAATAACTTCTTCCCTTACACATAAATAACATAGGACTTATTCAATTTTATATTTTGAATTGTTGATAAAATTTTGCTTTAAAGAGATTAAATAAAGCCATTTTCACATAATGGTCAGTCTATGACTCGCCCATAAAACTTTCTAAAGGAAGAGTTGTCTTGTATTCTTGGATAATCTACAAATATTGTAATATTGTAATGTCAGAATTAAAAAAACTATTCTACCCTCCAATAATTTCCCTTTAAAAAATGAGTATAATTGTATGCATATGTGCTGGCATTGCACCACAGATGTGGGATAGGGTTAAAATATCATTTAACTTTCAAGAACCTTTCATGAGGGACACCATTTGTGTTACTTGTGGCAGATATCCTTGCTTCTCATCTTACAGTCCCTCCATCCACATATGATTTCAACAGACACTTCTGGGAAGGGTCATTCTGCACTTACTCATTCTACGTAAATGTGTACTAAACATTCTTATATTTCTGTTTTAGGGTTTGGGCCTAAGGGACCTAAGCCAATCTTATCTGTCCAAACATGGATTCAGCATGATAATGTGAGTTTAATAATACCTTAAACCAATTGGACTTTACAAGTCTCCAGACACATCTACAGAATTCCTTCCATTCACATAGACATCTATTGGAAATCCTCTGTTTATTCCAGAGACTTCAACTATGTCAATCTCTGTAACCCTAATAAGGTGCCCTTACATTCTTTTCTCATCTTCTCTGACTCACACTTTACCATTCACACCTGAATACTGCTATTACGGAGGAATGACATAACTTCACTTAGCTCCTATCGCACGTGCACCATGCCTGAAAACTCATGATCATTCTTCTGCCCTAGAAAACAGAGACTTCATAACATTATGAAACAGAAATACTTCTGAAATCAGCATTAATAAGACTGCCATGCATAGTATTTTGTATGGATAAAGGTAAAATATGGGGCATTGAAAAATGTAGGAAATATATGTAGATAGTACAAACTCAGGAATAGAGAGAAAGAATATAAACTCTAATATTTGTCAATTGCCTATGAAGATGAGGAAAAAACAAAACAAAAGCTAAAGTCAATAATCACCACTTAAAGGACACCATAAAAAGTTTAAAGTTAACTTCATCTCTCATAGTCCTAAAGAAAACAGGTAAAAATTAAAATCAAGCTTTAATTTGAAATATGAAAAAACAGGTCAATAATCAAATAAGTTTTTCTATGCCCAAGTGAATCTGCTCATAAAGTAAAAATTCAAACTCTGACACAAATAGGAAATTTATGTAGCAGAACTATGTATCTTGAGTCCTGACTTTAATTTTCTCCAGAACACTCTGGGATAAGAGATGTAAATCCTTTTCTTTGACAACGAAAAATAAATTGAGACTAAGCCTCACTCTGTAGCATAGTCCTGAACTAACTGTGTAGACCAGGATGGCCTGGAACTCACAACAATCTTCCTGACTCAGCCTCTTTTGCTTGTATCTGTTTTTCCTTTAAAATGATGCAAGACATTTGAGAAAGGTAAGTTTCATGACGTGTGCCTTCTTAAATGCCTGTTCCAAACAGCCCCCGTTACCTCAGAATCAAAATTCAGTTCCCATTATATTTAAGGTGAGGAAACATAGTCCCTATACTAACAGAAAATCTTTCATGCTTCTAAAGCATTGCATGATGGCACTGTATTTGTAAACGTGGATTTTGATGCTATATGAACAATCTCAGTAGCACAATAAAAGATTGTACTTTGAAATGTTTAGTAACATTCTGCCGTAAGTCTAGATTGACATTATGGGAAATTTATTTGCACGAAATCTCATATATTCCACGAGTGGATTCCTCCAACGTGAGAAAAATATGACAATTCACCAAAACTGAGGAAATGCTATCAGAGCTTTAAATGTCTCAGAAAAGTCAGGAGATACAAAGTTTTAAGACAGATTTATTATATCTGGGAAACGAAACCACAAACTGAAAATATTCTATGGTGCAAGTCAGAAGAACACCTTCTCCTAAGGCAATAAGGAGGCGACTAGTGAAGGGCCTGCCTTCATCCTTCTGAAGTCCTCTCTGGACTTTGGCTATAGCTCAAAGTAGAGATCAGAAATGCTCTCTTGCACCTGGACTTTGCATTCTAGCATTAAAGAGGATGAAAAATTACAGAACGTTGCTAGGCAGGTGCCAGCACTCTGAAGACAAGAGAAGGGACTAAGCGGTTGCCATAAAGATTATCAAAGTAATCTATATTAAAATACTTAAGCAGAAAGGGGCTTGGAAAATGTTATTGCTTACTTAAGAAAATTAAAATCATTCAAGAAAGAATGCTTTGAGAATATCTAGGTCATCCATATAGAACAATGCTACATACTAGATAAGATAATCAGGCCCTTCTCTCACAATAGTACAAGATCCTCAAGACATGTAGTTAGCTGAAGAAAAAATAATTCTGAGGACAATACATAAACCACCATATATTTTATGTAGTAAAATAGCTATGTACTAAAATGAGCATAGGCAATGAGCTTAATGCTTTTTTAAAGAAGGCAAGTGTATCTCAACTGTTAGTAGTCACCATAAAACATAGTAGGTTGTGGCTTAAATCTAAAACGTCTCATGTCGATAAAGTGTTTAAGTTATGGAGACTTCAATGTACTAATCTGTTGACGATTTCATGTGCTGTCAGGAGGGAGAGCCTGGCTGGCGTGGGACCTGGAAAGGCACGTGATTGTCCTAAGCTCCTCCCATCTCCCCTTGCCTGTCCTTTATTGGAGGATCTCCTGCTAGGCTCTTCAGTTATTGCCAGCCATTTTATGAGGATTGAATTTAGGGGGGTGCTAGGCTAAATTCTCGGCCATTTTGATTTCTTTGTTTACTTTTATTTTGAGATGGAGCCTTGCCCACTTCCCATCTGTCCTCAAGCTTACGGATTTTTGTCCTTTCTCAGCTTCTCCTGTAGCTGAGAACGCCACCAGGTGCCACTCAGCCTAGCTCTCCATTATGACTGTATTCTGATTTAGAAATATAATTTATGCCTGATTTGATCTACCTCTTGTTCTTTTGTACATTTTAAGTAAAATGAAACTACCAATAAATTTTATCCTTCTGCTCTCATTTTTATGATGCAAAAAGTCCTAGATATGCTTCTACACTTATTCTTAATCTTTTGTAAATCAATCTGTTCTAAATAGTATTTAGTTGTAAATTTAAGTTTTTTAACTCAATTAATTATGTATGATCAAAGGTGTGTCTTTAATTCATTGGATAATGACTTGCAAATATTTTTATCAATTTCTAAAAGCTCCTTTTTAATATCAAGTTTTTACATCTGAATTATTACCAACATTTTGCAATTTTTTATGGGATGATTGCACATTTTGTCATTGTACCTAAGCATTTTAAATTTCTAGTGATGTTTCTTCTTTGAGGTTGTTGTTTTCATATTAATGTGAGCATTTTATATGTTGAACTATAATTATCTTAGAGAAAATTAGAACAAATGTAAGTGTTGAAATCAACTATTATCGCAAAGTATACATACGAGCCAGATCAAGAAGTGCAATGTCGTCACTAACAGTTTTCTGATCATTAATTTCTTCACCAAGGCAACCACGATCCTGACTCTTATTAAAACATTTTACATCTGCCTAACTCAGTATTAGAATTCAATTTAGCTTAGTTACATCTGCCTAACTCAGTATTGCAAAATCCAATTAGCTTAGGTCATTCTTTTGAAGTACTGAGCTATTTTGCAATACATCATCCCATGACTATAGTACAGTCTCTCCAGCCTTCTAGCGGTGATGACAGGCATTTAGATTGTATCAAGTTTGAGAGTCTTACAAATAATACAGCGAAAGACAATATTAAACTTTTATTTGATACACATATGTACCTTTTCCTACAGCTTACTTACCTAGAAATAGAGTTGTCAGACAAAACACAAATTACCTATTTGAATGTGATTTTCAGATAAATAACAAAAATATTCTATGCATGCATCAAAGTGTATCCATATGTTTATATTCAAAGTTTAGTTATATTTAGTAAACATTCACCATTAACCGAGGACCATGCAGTTCTTTTTGTTACATTTGGCAACTCTGCATGAAAAGAAAAAAAAAAGATACAGTAAAACTTCGGAAGTTTTCTCGGGATCAAGTCATTATTCTGCTATTATTCCCTGTAAGATTTTTGTAACAACTTTTGCTTACAGTTATAACACTTGTGTGATGCTTTTTATTTCTGTTGTAAAATTTTATATCATAATTTTTCTTCTTCTTTTTCTGTTCCAATAGGTATGCAGTTTTGTTACAACAATGTGTGAAAAAGACCATTTTGTTTTCTATTTTTACATGATCCCAACTTGGGTTTGGTTGAAATCTAACAAAATATTCACTATAATATTAGTGGGCTGAAGTTAAATTTATAGATCAGTTTAGGAAGAAGGAAAATATTTTTAAAAACGTTCATACCAGAAGGTTTGGATACTTTTTTATTCAATTAGAACTTAAATTTTCCAGTTTTATCTTAAAGTGTTCTATATGAAGATTTTTGAATATAACTTGTTGGACTTGCATGTTTTAGATCCATAAATGCCAGCTTCTGCCATTTACACAGCACTTTTAAAAAATAGACTAGAAAAAATGGGATAGGTTCATTTGAAATAGGGACGGAGAAAACAATATTAGGTAATAAGTAAGTGACGAGACCAGTTGGTGAAACAAACTTTAGTATGCACCCCCAAATAGTGAAATGTTGTGACACATTGGTATGTAAAGGTACAATGATTTGCTCTGCATTGTTAGAATTTGGGCTACAGGATAGAGCCATTCAAGCTTTATTTTTTATTTATTTCAGAGGTCAAATTCTTTAGGAGAGGCAGACATCAGAATATCTTTCTTTTATTTTTAGTGTCATCTAGTACGACAGTCATAAGATTTTTTTCAAACCCATTTCTGATTGATATTCTTTAATAAAGAATAATTTTTATATATGCATTTATAATTTGAAAAAATTACACAGCTTTTATTCTAAATAAAAAGAATTATGTTCTTTAAACTGTAACACATAGATGCTCGATGCATTCATTTTAAATGCAATTGTGGTCCATGAGAAACAATAGCAATAGTATTAATTTTAGTGAGTTATGAACAAGAGAAAATCAGGCACAAGTAAGGAGATATTTTCCAGTTTGTAAAAAGAATTGAAAATTTTACTTACATGCTTTTTCTCTAATTTTCTGAAAATTAAATGTCGATGTGACCTAAGTTATGATTGAAATAATTTTAGGTTTCTCAGAATAGGGTAACAAGCAAATAGCTTGTCTCAGGCATTGCTTACTCCCGTTGCCATGTACCTGCAAGCACAAAATCAAGCACCAGAGGCTCATGAGTAAATGTAGATACAAGTAATGTAATGCACCAGTTTAATTTAAATGAACAGTATTTATTGCTCTTACATAAAGTCAATAACATCCCTACTGGTGAATAACTGCTGCTGATCCAAATCAATTTTTAAATTACATAAAAATTTATTATTGCTCATATCTTTATACTTCTGTAGATACTATGTAAATCTTTGAAAACAATTAGCAAACCCAAAAGCACTTTGTACATCTATGAATTTTTAAACCTTCTATGAAGGCCATCTTTCTTCCAACTTGAAAAAATAAATGCCTCTGTCTCCTCCTCCTCAAACTCTTTAACTTTGAGTGCATAAATAATATATCAATTTGCAGCTAAATATAGTGCCGCATTCCCGGAATTCCAGGACTCTGAGAAACTGAGCTAGGAGGATTGCAGGTTTAATTTCATCCTGGGAAATTTAGTATCTTAGGGAGACCCAGTCTCAAAAATTTTACAAGAAAATAATTGCATAAATAAACTAATAGGGCTGAGAAGGTATCTCAATATGAAGGCACTATGTCCAATGTCTAGTACCACAAATGAATACATAAATAAATAAATAACCACAAAACGCATTCCTGGATCTTCCTTTCACTGCCCTTGTGCGATGTCACATTTCAGATTGACTCAGTTTCCCACAATTATTTTAAATTTTATCTGCAGTGTGAAGCCAGAGTAGATTCACAGATGTGCTCATGAGGCCATTGTATTAAATCAACAATTCTTTAGAGAAGCTAGAATGTAGAACTAATACTTCTCCAATGTATTCCTAATTTTAGTTTTCTGGGGATCCAGTAACATGTAATATGTCATTTCAGAGCTTCAAGGCAGAAGTTATGTCTGGCCCCATAACTGTAATCTATATCATTCATGATTAATTTTCAGGGATTTTTCTCAATAATGACTTACCTAAACTTTTACTTTTGTATATAATGTTGACTATTCTATATTATTTGTTTAATTCATTGTTAGCATCCTGAAATGTTTTTACTTTATATTTTTATAATAATTTATGGAAATATGCATATTTAAATTATAAATATATGATGAAAAGTGTATATGAGATATTATGAGTAGAGAGCAAAGGTTAAAATCTCTCCATATGAACTCAAGAGCTAGAATATTGTTAACAAGAACAGTTTTATGTTTTAGGTATGGTTTTGGTAATCCTCTTTATATCGCTTGTAGGAGAGATTAATGCTGGAAAAGATATATCCAACGGTAAAATGCCTCCTCCTGTAAGAAGTTGGTAAGAAAAAACTCTTCCTCCAAGTACCCTTCCTGATGATACAGGAAATTATCACTGGCAGGTGGTAGGAGCCCTCTTTCCTAGAACTTCAGAAATGCCAATTCTCATTTCATTCTGGACCTTATGCCTTCATGTAAACAAAGAAAAGATTGCCTTTCAATGTGTTCTATGGATGTGAGGAACTTATTGAGAATTAGAATGAATAAATAAGAATCATTTCTCCATTACCATCTTTTTCAATTAAATAAAAACTATGTTTGGTGTTTATATAGTACATAATATCTGGAAAGCAGTTAAATTTCTGGGCCATTTGTAAATCTAAAATACATATATTTTTAACAATTTCAAACTATTTTCTACATGACTTTATGTAAGTATCTAATTGGAGACTGCAAGAATTAAAATTGGAAAGCAGAAGAAGCTGAGGGAAGGACTTCACTACCTACTAACAGCAAGCGCTCTGGCTGGATTCCATGGATGTGAGGAAGCAATTCTGTGACTGCAGGAACTCCAGAGGGATGTTTAAGAATCTAAAGATGAAAGTCATTCAAAGAGCCATATTGAGTTTGCAATAATGTATAAGGCTTTGTTACGTTTTTCTATATTAAGTGATCATTTAACTTTGGCAAAAAATATTTTAGGGTAGTGAAAGGCAAAACACAACACTAACTCAACTATAATATAATGAAGAGGTTTATTAGAAGATTACTCATAAAAAGCAATTTTAAGTACCATGTAGTGTTTTAAAACTACTCTTCATTCTTATGTGAAAGATAGAGTTAAAAAAAGAAATGAAGCCAGGATTCTCAATAAAAATTTAAAAAAAAACCTAAATACTAACATTGTTATATACTCTGGAAGTATTTAAATTAAAATTAGAATTGAAATCCAAACAATATAGAAAGAAAGACCTTCTCTTTTCTGAGTACCTTAGGAAGCAGTCATGAAGATAGATTTTTAAACCAACCCAGGTTAAATAACTTACATGAGATTCATTAAAAAATAACCAGCATCATAAAAAAATGGTCAATGGAACAGAAGAGAAAACCCAAAAATAAACAAAATGAGAAATGATTTTTTATTTACATAAAAAATAGCACTTTGAATTAGTAGAGAAGAAAACATTTAAGAAAACTTCATGGAGTGGAAGTACACATTTAATTCTTTGGGAGAAAATAAATAAAACACCTAATACACTAAAACAGTTTAATTCTTCACCTTCCCCCCAAAAATGGGAGTAATCTATTAAAAATTTTACAACTGTGCTTTTCAATATGGTAGTTGCTAGGCTTAAGTAACCATTGAAGACCTAAAGCATGGCTTTGGCACTCAGAAATTGAATTTGTACTTTACTTACTTTACATTTAAATTTAATATTGATAGTCAGTCCAGGCTGCTTCTGACTCACTATGGAGCCTAGCTGACCTCAAAACTCATAGCAATCCTCTTGCCTCAGGCTATTAAGACCACAGGCTTGTGTCCACTAGGCCTGGCTTATGTAGTGCTGGGAAACCCAACCAAGGGCATGAGCTTGCTTGGCAAATGCTTTAATCAGTGAGCAATTTCCTCTGGCCCCTTGGCTCACCATTTTTAGAGGATTTTGTCTATCGATGGCTGGCTCCAAGTCAGAAAGAGTGTGCTGGATGAGCCTGACAGGAAATAGAACAGGGAAAAAGCAGGAACAAAACCCCATCCTTCTGAGTCAAAGCCTCAGGGATCCTCCACCTCTTCTTATCTGGTCCCTCTTCTCAAATTGAGATTCTGAGTGGTGTTTTAGATCTAAATCACAACACATGATGATTATGCCTTCCTTCTCACCACCCTCCTGTCTCCCCACATCCCTGGGCCTCCTTCCCATCTCCAAAAAGTTCAGCTCCTTGTCATGGGTTGGATCTGGAAAATTACACAAAAGCTTCATCTTTGGAAGGTGATACAGTCACAGAAGTTAAATCATTGACTTCCTGTGCTCAGAGGTGGGGTCTGGCCTGTAGAGGTGGATACTGGGGTGTTATCTGCATGGAGTGGATCTCTGGACAGGACCAAGAAAGGTACATGCAAGCCTTGCCCTTTGCTTTCTCTCTTTTCTGTCTTGCCAATGCTGTGAATAGCTTTCTGCGGCTTGGCTTCTGCCATGACCTTCCATCATCGCTGGCCATCAATAGACAAGATTTTCTGAAACTCTTTTAAGTTGTGGGTGCTAGGTATTGTGTTCCAGCAAAAATAAAGGGATGAAGACATTCCCTTTACTATGTATTTTCTTTTATTTTGCTCTTTATGTTACTTAAATTTTGGGTTTCTCATGTAAGAGAAATTATACAATGCGGAATCTTCTGTGTCTGATTTATATCATTTAATGTGGTGTAGAGCTCTCTTCTCTTACTCTGCCTCTTGGGTAGAAAGATTGCACTGGCATTAGACTGCAACACTTGGACAGTTGTGAACACAAGTCTGCCCATAGGAATGCTGAAAATATCTCTTTTTATATTTTTAAATTATCAACAATGATTATCTGAAATAAAAAAAAACATATATATCTCTTCATAATTTTGTATACAAGTTTTAATAATATAGTTGTGAGAATTTCTGTGATTGTATCTGGTAGAAATTCTTAATGTTGGGGGTTTATTAAAAAATCCTCATGATTTTAAGCTTTAGAATATCCTAAAAAAGTGAGAATTTGTTTGAGGGGAGGACACACTTGTTTGGTTCAATAATTTACTTTAAAAGTATGTACATTATTTCCTTATGTCATGCAAATGATAGCTCTCTCTCACTCTCTCTCTCTCTCTCTCTCTCTCTCTATATATATATATATATATATACACACATGCTTTGTGTTTAGGTCATATTTTCTGCTATTTATCAAAATTGAAGTCTATGTGCATTATGTCAAACTATTCATAGAGTTTAAAAGACAAAATATTTACTATTCTCAAGCTCAAGTCTGATGATATCTCAAAATGTATTTATCTGATAAAACAGAATCTTAAGTCATATTATAAAGATTAGTTTACTGTACCATGTAAAAAATAAATTTTAATACAAACTTAATACTAGTCCATACATCTCAAATTGTTGAAAATTTGCTTCCGTTTACAGTTAACTAAGTGAATATTGTGAAGATGGTGAAATTTAATAACATTTACAAATTTTTAGTTCCAATATTTCTGAAAGATGTTTTCACAGATGAGGAAAACAGAATTGTTTGCACTGGGGACATTCCCAGTTTATTCACTTGTAAGTATATCAGCAAATGTTTCCTGAATTATTAATTTAAATAATAAATATCAGTGGCATTATTGCAATCTGGGAGGTAGTAAATTGATCATATGGGATATTTTCATAACAACCCACAAAAATAAAAGAACTTGAAAAATTTCAAAGTGAATTTTGAAACTTAACCAGAATCCGATCAATTATAATAACAAAAGTAAAAATGGACTTTTATTATAGACTAGATTTTAAGCTTTAACCAAATAATTAAATCGTTGAAACTGGCCCACAAGGGGCAATATAGAAGGCTATCGTTTATTTTAAGAAATGTCTTAATAAGGGGTAAAGAGCCTATGAAAACAACAGGATTGCAGATTCCATAACACATCCTATAACAGTTTTGCAGCAATACTAATCAAGGAATTGGATATATCTTTTAGTGCAATAACAATATACCAGCCCATCATAGAAAAATAAATGGACCACACAAATTCAATAACATGATAGCATTATTATCATTGTGACATTAGTATTGAATTATGCTAACTATTGCTTTTATTATTCATTGTTTAGGTATATATATATATCAAAAAATTTAGGAAAATCTTATTATCTAGATTCCAGGGCTTATTCCTTGAGTTGACTCATACTTAATTTGATACTCGTCTGTTTTCTGTTATATTTACTATAAGAGCTGAATCCAAAAAAATGATCTCTGTTTATAAGTCTATTTGCCTTTCTCTGTGGTCATTCCAATAAAAACAGTGTAATCCATTGTGCAGCTAAATTGGTGCATGAAAAAAAGAGCTTTCACAATCATTTTCTTCCGTTCTACCTTAGAGCTCAGATCAAAGCTCTTATAGTATATGATGATGCTGTCCCTCAAGGCACAGCAATAAAATCCTTAAAATTTCATCCCTGCTAAGTTAGTGGTATAACTGTCAATTTACTTCAGCTGAGGCAGAGTTTTGAAATCAATAGTAAGAGTTACTGTCAAAAGAGAGGATATCTTATTTGCTGTTGCAAGTAAGTGGTCACTTTTAGACAAAATTGAGTGACATGAATGCATCACTCTCAAAATGTTGTCAGTGAAATTTTATAATTTCCTATTTATTGCTTTTCAGTTGGTGTTGATTGCTGATACTAAATATAACACTTAGAGTCTATTCTTTGCTACTATAAGGTCTGCTTATCTATAATTTGTACAGATTTCAATTTTTCCTACTTAAATGTTTCCATATACTCAAAATTATGCAAAGATACAAAATGAGTAAAAATCACATACCAAATATGATCTAGGAATCATGCCATCTGATTGCTTTTTGTGTATGTGTATCTGTTAATCTCTGAGTTTTCTGAAATAGGTTGAACAAAAGTTTCTATGAAAATCTAATTTTAAATCTGTCAATGAAAGTACATTCTAGGGAAAAATAGCAAAGATTGAATTTAGAAGCATTTAAAAGTTATTTTGATATTTACAGAAATGGTTTCAATTACAGAACATTACAAAATTCTAACTCAAGTACTTTCAGAAATGCCGTACTACAGAAACAATAATTTCTATGGATAGCCGAAATGTTGAACATCTAAGTATTAGTGTTTCACTGTTTAATTTTGCTATTAATAGATAGTTTGGTTGTATGGATAAAGGCTTTTGTTTTGTTAGTTTTCTTTGTTGTTTCTTTTTCATCCCGGTAGTAGCTGAGGATCTCTTGAAGACTCAATCATCATTTCTTGGATCTAAGTTTTTGAAAGAAATCTGTATCGGTCAAAGTAGGGAAACACTAAGTTCTATAATGGCGTAGGTGAAAAATTTAATATCTCTGATTAGTCAAGACAATTATTTTTACTAATGATTAATATAGGCAAGTAATCCCACGGGAAGCACAGTTTTATATCTAAGATTCAGACTAATTTGTCCTTTTTGCTCTCACAAAGTTTAAGGTGAAGAATAAACTCAACCTAAACAAACAACTGGATGGACAATGATTTAGCCTTCAGAACTAAGTAATGCAGAGCACTGTGTTTCACTTGCAGTCTTCTGCAAGCTGCAATCCAACATGGGTCTGGATTCACTCAGGAAAAGAGAAGCGGCGCCAAGGTGAATACTCAATTAGGCCTTCACATGACTGCAACTGTTCAGAGGTTGGAATTCAGGGAAACTTTACAGCAACTGTGTAAGGAGTTTCAATTGAAGATTACGGAAATTGAACTGAAGCTTTTCATCTGAAGAAGAAAATCAGATATCAAGTACCTGCCTGAATATGGCTACCCTAGCCAGTGACTGTCGAGAAGCTCCCAGATATTTTCAGTCTGGAAGTGAAGATGGTGATCCTTAGGAGCTAGCCAGAATGTTGCTGATAAATGCCTCTGTCCAAAAACTGTTTGCTTTCCCTTCAATCCTGCACTCTAAATATTCTGACTTTCTCCTGTGGAAAATCCTGTACGTGAACCTTCGTGATGGGGATTCTGGAAGTTGGAGTTAGTGACTTCACGAATGGTGGTATAGGCACTGACTAATTGACCTTCAAGGGCCCTATTCATTGTAGGATGTGTTGGGAACCAGTTGCACCCCCTCCTTCTATCCAAGCTGATACTGTGACAAAAGAGAATAGCACAAAGTTGTGTTAACTTGCTCATTATCCTAAGTCAAACAAAATCATATTGCTCCCAACAGCAGATACGAAATTCCATATCTCACCCTACTGGTCTCTTAATGATACTTCTTTCTTTCACAGCTGTCACAATGTTCAGATTCTGTATATTTAAACACTAAGCTGTAAGTCCAATCAAACTTTTTCTGCTTTCATTAAGTACAAAAAACCAATCATTATAAATCATCCCAGTGTATACAGAAAACCTCACCTCTTTGTCCAATGCTTCAATAGCAGAAGGAGCGTGGAATGCTTAGCTTCTGGCTTTATGGCATTATTCTTGGATATTTTAGGAAATAGCATCCTTCCCTTAAGGAATACTGTCTCCAATCATCACAAGCTCACATCAAGAAGACTGAAAACACGCTTTTTGCTATGTTTAAATTAAGACACATAACATGAACAATTACTTTGATGTCCACACCTTATTATTAGAGGCCATGAATTCTGGTTTTGATACACAGTACTGCATACACTGATCAGTGGTGCAGGGAACACAACATAGCCAGCCAAAACAAGTTTTTACCCTGATGGTGCCAGTTTTTCAATGTCTTTCCACTCTTCCGTGAAATCATTTTAAGGTTATGTATCACAAGGCTTCATAATACTTTCTGGTTTGTGATCTTGTATTTGGCTTTTCCTAAAGCAAATAGAGTATGCCTGTATCTAATGTATACACATACGCATGTGTGTTTTTGAATACACACATGCATGTTTTCATGTGTGTGTGCATGCACACTAAAGGTGCACCAATGGTATTATTTGAAATATTAAAATAATTAAGTTAACTGAAATAATCGGCCTGCTATCAGGTCAGACTTTTGTCTCACGGGACTGATCAAGTGGTCATTGCTGATGCCTTCTACTGCCATATGACCTAGATCCAAATCAGAACTTTCCTAGAACAATTATGTGTTTTTAGAGTTCCCAGTTTACCTTGACCCTTGTAATTATGTCACGTTTTTCAAGTGATTTCTAAGAAAGAGCTGACATTACTAGGAAAACACTCTGTTCATAGCTTTGCATATTCATAGAAATGAGAATGTTTCTCTCCTTCATACTGAAGGCTTTTCCTGTTCTGGTTATACTTTTTGTTCATACAGGGATGACCTTTTACTTATCTTCTGTGCTTGACACTAATTTACTTATAATGTTCTTTGTACTGCATGAATATCAGCCAACATGTGAGTCATGCCCCTGAGTAGATGTATAACTTGGGTTTTCTGTGCTTCCACGTGGTGCAGACAAGAAGTTACATGACTTACATTTCTGTCTACTGAGATTCCCTCACCTCATGAGTGGAAATGTAATTTTGTTATTTGCTACCATTGAGAGATTCCAAAAGATGATGTAAACTGACAAACTGATTGGGAAACAAGGTTCAACTGTTTCACCTCGATCACCTAATTATAAGGAATTTCTCACTAAATCACATGAGTAAGCATTTACCACTTAATCGGGACTACTTACTAATAAATATTGACTTTCCTCTATGGATTTATTTAAAGCCAATATCATATTTCATCTTTACATTTGATTGCAGAATATTATTCATGTCCAAATTTTTACATAAAGAGTTAGAAAGTTTACAACTTGGAGTGGCAACTTAGGTCACCAAACTTTGTGGCTTGTAAAATTTAATCATCTTCAATTACATAAAATGAAGTTAGAGATGTTTCTTTAAAGGGAAACTGTTGTGCACAGAGAATGTGCAAGGCTTAGCAATACAAAATAAGGATTAATGATGTGATTATAAAACTCCTGTACTTTATATCTGGCATAAACTCTTTAAACTCAATGGAAGCTACCAAAGGCCAATAACATTCATGTTAGTCCTGTCATTGCTCTTATACCTAATTTGTGCTAGTACACTTAAAGTACAGTAAAACTATCTAACAAAATGATGCAAATATTTTTACTAGTAAATATTTCCTGTATTTCTAAGTGTGCTGGCCACTCCTGGAACCTCACCCAATGGGAGCCACTTACATGGCTTTTCTTGAGTCTGTAAAATGTGTAGATTAATTGCAGCTAGCAGTCTTTACTTCGGTTTCAGAATAGATTTTGTTAGATACCTCTGGTCCACACTAGAGCTAAGATCCAGGACAATGACTGCCTTTGGGTTATTGTGATTAAAAATACATAATAAAATGACACCTCTCCAGAAACATTTACCACTTAATGTCCACATCTGTGGCTGTATTCCCTAACATGGAAAAAGAGACTTTACAGATGTGATTCAGATTATGTGCTTCGAGGTGGAAAGAGAATTCGGGATTCACTCCTTGAGTTCAAAAATTAAAAAACTGAATTGTTCTATAAGAAATTCATTTGAAATGATAAATTAAAATAGTTTAACGACATTGTAGATAAACTATGTTAATTATTATATGAATAAATTACTGTGTGAGTTTACAGACAGAGTCATCTTAGAATACTGCCATGAATTATATTAGAATAGAAGAGACTTAAAGCATTGTCAAACTTTTTCATCCTGTCTCAAATAAAAAAAAATATAAACAACAAATGAAGTATAGTATGTTCTTTAAAAATGAAAGATTCTTTTGAGAGAAGGGCGCAGAACATGGACTCTGATTCATGAAAGGTAGCTGCAGATCCCAGTGAGAAAGCCTGCCAACATGACCACTGGAGGCTGGGAGAGAGGGCCTGTGAGGCAGAGCCAGAGCTGCCAGCCTGTGTATGATAGATGAAAGGGTAGAGCTTGTCAGATTTGGTATCTCATAGATTGACTAATTTGAATAGTTTCCATGAGCACTGGAGCTCAGAGACTGTTTTGACGTGTCTGAAACCTGGCCTGGCCATATTCTGACAGAGATATAGAGGCTCTAAGAATGAGACACTAGTGATAGATTTAGATTTAGATTTAAGAAATTGCTAAAAAAGGGGGGCTGACAGGCCTCTCACCAAGTCTCCACAACTAGGTTACCATGCTGTTGTTATTCAGAAGGGCTTTTATTATTAACCATACAAAAGTGAACTTTACTAAGAATCAAGCTAGAAAAATAATCAAACATCTCACTCAGAGACTGTAAACACGAAGAGAAAGGTCAGTGCTGCTGACTCACTTTTGAATTGTTACGTTTTAGTAGTGACAAGAAGAAAACAATGTGGATTGGTAGGATGAAAAAAAAAAATTCCAAAGTAAGCAAAGTGTAAATTAAATTATGAAATCATTGTTACTGAGTTAGCTTGATAGGACAGCAAAACTGTAAAAATAGAAATAAAGACCAGAGAACAGAAGTGGCCGGGAGCTTTCTACACAGTAAGTTCAGAAGCAGTTTATACGCTATCATCAAATGATTCTATTTGAAATCAACAGATTATTGCCTTTTTTCTCGTGATTATTATGTTCAATAGTGTGTGGTTGTAAATCATAGTAATCGCATTCAACCTGGGGAACTGATTCATATACATATCACATCTTCATACTTTTTACTTCCCCTTCCCTCCGCACCCTCCATCACCACCATCCCTACATCCCATTCCCTTCTCCACAACTTTTAGTTTAGACACTGACTTTGCAGCAATATTTCACATATCTTCTCTGTGGCTAATATAATACAACTCTTATTAGAAAAAAATGGTTACTGCCTCTTGGAGGAATCATGAGTCAGAATATGATGAAATCATTTGTAAACAGAATCCATATAGAGAGAAAGATTAAAAGTATATAAAATAAATGTTATGGTCTGAATGTTCAAGTCTTCTTCAAAATTCATGTTGCAGCTCAATCCCCAAGGCTGCAGTGTTAAATAGTGTGGCCTTTTATAAGGTACTTTAGGAAAAAGATGTCCACTTAGGAACAGATTAACGTTCTCACAGGAGGGCATGTTCAAGCAGCACTCAAACCTTTGTGCGCTCTTATTTGACGTGTGAGGAGGCAATGATACGGTGCTATACAGGAAGCAGAAAGCAGGCTCTACCTGTTGTTACATGGCCTTAGAGATCTGCTTTCCGAACAATCACTCTCTTTCCTCCATCACAGCTAATCTGAAGATCCTGATGCCTGAAGACAGAGGAAAGGTTGCTCACGAGTTTACTTTCGCAGAGTCTGCTTCTGGGTATAGAGAGCCAGCTAAGATAGAAAGTGGAAAGAAGTGACCTAATGGAGCAGATGAAAAATGCCTTTGGAAAATGTGCTGTCCTGCTCATCAGATGAGATTCATTTTCCCCTTATCTCTCGCCCTTGATGAGGGAAAACACCATGCAGTTCACATAAGGCAAACTTATACCTTAACAGAGGGAACAATGTAGCACAAATGAAAACATCCAAGAGGCCTTATAGAATCAGGCCTCTGGAATATTTTGAGTTTGACATGTAACACAGGCTGAGAAAATGAAAATCTTCCCTGCTATACATTGATTTTTCTTATAAATTCATGAATTGGAATCCTAATATCCCCAAACATGCATGAATGTTACTCAAAGGTTAATGGGTCATGGGCCTAGCATTCAGGAATGGATCAATCTACTGAGATTCATGAACCAATAAATTATAAAGATAGTAGTCCAACTATTTTGAGACTTGGTCTGTTTTGAAACCCAATTTGATGATCTCCTAGAATCACTTCTCACTGAGAAGGCAATGTGAAGAGAACCCATAACACGAAGGCTCTCAGTGCCTGTGGTCACTCAGCCTTGCACCTCTGTCTGGTCTACAGATCCACGAACTTGATGAATCTTTGTTCTTTATAGATGACCTTGCTGTTGGTATTCAATTGCAACGACGTAAAGTAGGCTAATTCACTTTTAGAGAAGTTATTTCTGGACTTTCAGGAGGGACATTTGTAGCTTCTTTTCTATTTTGACACATTGTAATATCATTTTTTATTTTTATTTTCTTCATGACTTTTGTTAGTATATCTTTGCGTTCTATATACTCATACATAAAATATATCATCTTGGAAAATCTGAAGGTGTGTGTTTGTGTGTGTGTGTGTGTGTGTGTGTGTTTGTATGTATATTGTTTTTAATCATTTTCATCACTTCCACTCTTCTCTTCCCGCCTTTCTATAGATCTCTTTAGTCTTCACAAAGTCTACCTCCCTATTTGCTATCATCACTATTTATTTTGTCCTTTAAATTTTTTTATATTATGAGTTTATTGAAAGGGATATTAAACTGAAATAATTTTTGTAAGAGAAGTGGATTGTTGGATTACAGGAAAAAGGATCATATCAACCCTAACAGCTCAGCTAAGCAAAGACAAAAGGAAAGAAGAATTAGACGGGGCTAGAGAAATGGCACAGCAGTTAAAGTGTTTGACTAGCAAGTGCAAGGCCCTGAGTTTGATTCCCCAGCGCCACATAAGCCAGGTGTGGTGGCACATGCCTCTAGTCCCAGCACTCAGGAGGCTGAGGTCAGATTATTGTTATGAGTGTAAGGCTGGCCTGGGCTACACATGAATTCAGGAGCAGCCTGGATGACAGAGTAAGACCCTGCATCAAAAAGGAAGAAAGAAAGAGAGAAAGAAAGAGAGAAAGAAAGAAAGAAAGAAAGAAAGAAAGAAAGAAAGAAAGAAAGAGCAAGAAAGGAAGGAAGGAAGGAAGGAAGGAAGGAAGGAAGGAAGGAAGGAAGGAAGGAAGGGGAGACAAGAGCTGGAGTTGCTTCACTGCAATGGATCTATGTACAGCTGAAGCTGACTGCAAACTCTTTCCCCATCTTCAACTACAAGAGGCAACAGATTCAAATTTCTTGGATAAGTTAGTTAGATTTTGGTTTTGGTTATAGGATTTGACATCTGAAAATAGAATGTATCAAGTGAAGAACCCAAAATATGAAATTGTCTCAACTGAAGTTGGGAACGAGTAATGAAAATTATTTTATCCTCACTTAGAATGTCCACAGACCTTATAGCAAAGCAATTCTTTTGAATTATTGCCTGTTATATCTTTGGAAGTAAGACAGTACCTTGTTGCAGAGATAGAACAGAAAAAAATATCTTTAAAATACTTATCAGCTCTTCTTTATGCTTTTTTGAGAAAGTTCTGTGAAAAAGGAAACAACTTCTGTCCAAGCTAGTGTGTAAACTGATAAGGAATAACATTGCCTACTTCTATAGAGAATCTTTCAACCCGTGGTCAACTAGCCTCCCTGAAAACTGAACAGGCAGCCATCTTTTCTTTAGGTCGAGGAAAAACTAATGCTCTGCATCCAACATAATTTTCTTCCACTACAAAATGATCAGGAAAACAAACCTCTATTTTTCTCCCAGTACCCTCAGTTAGTAGCATTTATTGGGTGAAGTTAATATCTGGCAGTTAAGTATTTTCTACGTTATGCATGTACTTAAAATTTTTAATTTAACTGTATATTAATAATCATAAGAACTACACATATGTAACTATAACTGTCTTGTTGCAAAAGAAGATTGCTTTTATTGTATTGAATTTTAGTTTTCATTTAATTTCTACCTTCAACCACTTAATATTTTCAAAGGTAGGGTTGAGAGAAAGAACCACCAGTAAGTATGTCCCAGCATCTTAGGCATGAGAGTCATAGACACAATAACGTCCTGCTCATAAAGTTGCTTTAACACCACTAGTGTATAGAAAATGCACACAAGAACTTCTGTTTATATTAGTAGTTTTTTCTTCAAGATTTAGTTATAGGGAGGTTTTTATTTAGATCTGGAAATAATAAATATCACTATTTTAGAGGTAGTATGGTAATAAAAAATGAATTATTCAATGTGAATGTCAGATACAGTTGTCAGATCGGCTGAGTCACGCCAGCAGTGTCAGTAGAAGAATGTGGAGCAGGCTTCCTCAAGGTGAACCTTGTCCCTATTGTGGCGCCAAGGTCGGTGATCTTTGCCAGTTGTTTCAATCATTACAGCTTCGGTTATTAGGCAAGCCCTATTGTGAAATGCAACAAATCAAGCTATCTTAAAACTAAATCAGCATACATTCATTACATGTAATATTTACCAGTAATCTTCTGATTATGATTTGGCAGTCTCAATAATCGAATTATATAGCCTGGTGCATGTTGCATGGCAAGCCATTGCTGCTATTCTGATTCTATGCAGTATAATTTGTATTTGTTGAAATAACTATCTAGTAGATGATTGTTTCTTTTTATTTCGGTGTAATCAAGTTTTGAATTCCTCACCCTGGTGGTTATAAGTTGAATTGTGTTACTATCATAAAATCATCAGAGAAACCTAGCACTCCTTCTGTTCAATACAAAATACATACAAATTCCAATCTTGACTTCTTCTAATTAACCTCTCATCACATTTCAGCAAAAACATGTCTTGAAAACCACCTTCAAGCTGGAACTCTTACAGGAGAAGATTACTTTCCCTCAAGGTGATTCACATAAACTGTGTCCTCCGGATCTTCTACGTGAAGGTTGCCTGAAAACGAATTTACTACAGCTGCTGCAATAACAGTCTCCCAATTCAGCTAGATTTACTGTTGGACATAGCACACAAGCTGTATCCACAGGTTCCATAGTCAATATTCTCCAAGCTTACTGCTAAAATAATTGTGCGAGGCTTTGAAAAAAAAAAAAAACAGCCAAGGTATTACTATGTAAATGACAACTTCTTTGTACAATTCCAAATGATTTGCAATTAAAATCTGACATGGTGTCTGAAAGTACAAAGCAAGGTTTCAAAATTATACCCAAAGTTTGATAGTAGATTTGATATAGTTAGACTGATGATAGATTGATTGAAGGATTGATAGATAATATGTCGATGTCCTAATTAATCTACCTTTTGCTAGCATTTACCAATTACAATTTTTTATAATATAGTAGTTCTGCCTATGAAGCAAAATTTTCTTTATAATAAGCAGTCTTCTTCTAGTACATATTCAATAACTAACAGGGGAGAGAGGCAGAAAGAGGATATGATTTTTAGCTTTAGCATTTGATAATATTTATCTTTGTTGAGCAAATGCTGCCAGTATGGTCGAGTCTAGGTGAGCAATATATTTCAATGGATGTGAAGTTAGCAACAGATGCGGCGCAGTTTTACTGTCAGTAACCAGAGGCGTTGAGTTGGCTTCAGCACATAGATGAGTAAGGCAACTTGAATAAGAAACTCTGTATGTTTTTTTTTTTATTTGAGGAAAAATGATCCAGGCTTCACATGCCATAGAGAAGTTATTCAAGACCAAAATATGAGGCTTATACATATCTTTACAATGATTCTTGAAATAGCTTAGTTTGAAAGTCATAAGTTAGCTATTATCACTGCAGTACTTTAGACAATATGTAGTATCTGTTGTGTAATCCTGGATTAAAATTTTTTTTTCAAGGTACACAGAGATTTGCCTCAATCCTGAGTAGAGTTCACTGGCAAGGTTTGAACTGGGACTCCTTTTCGACAGGATTACAGGAGTAAAAACAAGATTTGAAACAAATGAATGAAGACTCCACAGATCAGAACTTCAAGAAATTTCCTAAAAATAAATTATTCTTAATTTCCAAACTCCATGACTTCTTTATAATTAATGCTTATAGTTTTAATAAGATAAAGTACGATTTTGTCGAAGGCTTCTGGCTCCATGTAGCACGGAGTCAGGTACATTATGGCCTGTGAACATCTGGACAGATGCACATAGTAGCTCTTTGAAGGCTCGGAGAATCAAAAGGCAGCAAGTGACATGAGGAGGAAGACTGGAAGTTGAAATATTTGAAATATCACCTGAACAGAAGTGATTTGCGTTTATTATCCAGCTGGTAGGCACTGGTTTGATTCAGTGCAGCTGGAAACCCGGGAGTGCCGATGGGTTGTGACAATGAAAGCTCAAGAACGTTCCTTCCGCTGAGGCTTGGGGTCACAAACTGGGGTCTGATGGCTTTTAGAGATTAAGAGAAATGAATAACCATGAGTGGTTGCAGTGACCAAGACCCCAAAAGAGGGAGGCTTCCTCTGCAATCAGAGGACAGCTGTCTTAAGACGATGGAATGGGGAAATCTAGACCGTGACTGTTGCTGTTCTCATGGCTCATAGCCATCCATAGGCACAGATGTGGCAACTCGTGGCCTATCCTGAGAAATGAAATCCTAGCTACGGCCAAAGGATGGACAAATATAAGCTCTGTGGTCCCCCAAGGTATGGAGGCCATGTGGCGGCCATGTAACATCCACCTGGGAGCCTGTTTATGAACTCCTAAGCTCACTCTGAGATGGGCACACATAAATCTGATCTAAATGTCATGCAGAGAGGCATTGAAAACTGTGAGTGGCATAAAACATGGCATGTAAGTCATTGCCAGGAACTGGAGATTAGACAGTGGGTGTGGCGCAGATGAGATAGTTCTAAATAGCCTCTGCAAAGATTAAAATAAACACCTTGAAGCTACGGCCCACAGAATGTACAGGCTCAATAAAACAGGCTGATTGTGTGTCAAAATAATAAGCCTATCCACATGCTTTTAAGAATTTTAAAAAGATACAGACTCTTGTAGTACATTATTTGAAATGAACAACAGGCGATGACAGTGTGGGAAAAGACACTGAATAGACACAGGTTTGAGACAACAGAAGTGTTGCAATTATTTGAGAAAGATATAAAAAGTAATTCTGTGTACAAATGTTTCAAAGAATAAGGACAAACACCTTTGACAGGAATGAAAATGTATATTCTAAGCAAAGTAGAAAATGGGATAAAAAATACTCTTTAAAATAAAAGGGCAATTTTAGAACTGAAAAATAAAACAGGAGCAAAAAACAGTTTTAAAAAAACTTTTGTCACAGTTTTAGATTTAGTAGTAGGAAAGAGATTATAGGAGTCAATGAATTAACTTTATATATATTCAATCTGACCAATAAAGAATAAATTGAAAAAAATGAATAGTATGGTGTGTTTCCTTGTGAGTTCACTTTCATAAAAATGGAGAAAAATATCAGTGGAGGACTGTAAAAGCTTAAACATTACAGGAATTTTATTTTAAAGAGTGAGAAAGAGCTGATAAATTGTCAAAAGATGTAACCTATAAATTCATGAAGCTTGGTGAATGAATAACAACATACATGTAAGGAAACTTACACTTTGGGTGCATTGCCATTGAACTGCTAAACGATCTTACCCAGCGGCAAAGAAGAAAACCCAGAAAGCAGAAGGAGAAAAATTATCTCAAATTATAAAATAACAATTTAATTAATGGTCTATTTTGTAAGACCATAGAAGCCAGAATGAGTAATGCAACATGTTTAAGACCATGATGTCTGAACTCAGAAATCCATACCATACTTCGTGAATAAGAAAGAAATAAGTGTGCTCTCGGATTAAAGGAAACGGGAAACCATTTGGAAAAAAAAAAAAGTGAAATGAAGTCTTTCACACAGAAGCAAAATGATACAAAATGACAGAAAATGGAGACTGTATAGCACAGAAAATTACCAAAGCAAAGAGGGGTATTACAGAAAAAAATGGGATCAATTCATCAAAAAGATATGTTAGCAGTCTAAAATGTGAGTGCAGTAAGGAAAGCACCTCAGAATGTATGAAGCAAACACCAACATAACGGAAAGAAACAAATCTGTTTTGTTTGGAGACCTCATCTTTCTGATCTATGGAAAAAAGTATAGAAAGACATAAACAAAACCAAAGCATAGGGTAACTAGCTCTAATAGGTATTTTCAGAATATTCTGCACAGCAATCGAGTAATAAGAATCAGTTTCAGCTACACATGAGATGTTCATTAAAATTGAACAAGGCTAAAATATAAAAAGAATGTATAAAAGATAGTGTTTTAAGTTTTATTTCTGGTTATCAAGTTTTTCCCTTCCCTGTTACAGAGTTAATGTTATTTTTTTCAAGATTTATGGCACTTAACATAGAATATCTTTGGTGATGCACATATTGATATTTCATAATATGCTCTAGGTTTGGGGAAAAATGGTTTTAATTGATCATTATAAGTCTACTACACCTTACCCATTTCTGAATTAATTCATTCTTTCCTTGTCAACTGAAATTAAGTCCAAGACTTTTTCATGACTTTGTTATGTAAACGAGTGCTCCCCAACTTTTAGTCACCAGGGACAGGTTTTGTGCAAGGCACTATTTATCTTAAGGAGGCCTCCCTAGAATCGCTTCTCGGCTCCGTGTAAGATCTCAAGGCAATCAATTCTCATGAGAAGTATGTAACCTCAACGCCATACCTGGAATGCGCAGCTCAGCCCTCAGGAGGGTTGCGCTTCCCAGGAGACACTAGCCCTGATGGGAGGTGGGTCTCAGGCACCGAATGAGCAGGAGGAACATCTTCAAATGCAGGTGACCCTTGTCACACTGACTGGCTGCTCACCACCTGCCACAAGTCCCAGTTCCCAACAGGCCAAGAACTGTCACTGGTGGAGGATGTCTGAGGTTTCCCATTTCTTTGGTAGTTTCTTCTTTGATAATTATCATTTCTGTTTCATTGAGTTTATAGCAATTAGATGGAGTACATTCGAATCAAAATATATTTAAAGAGACATGTAGCTGCCGCCACAGTCAGCTTTAGAACATCTTTACTATCTCAAAAAGAAACTTTGAAGCATTGGCTGTCAACCCCTGTCTCTGCCTACTTTTGAGCAGCCACTAATCGGCTTTTTACTTCTCTAAATTTGTCTGTTCTGGATATCTTATAGACATGAGTCACACATGTCTGCTTCTTGTGACTGAACTCTTCCACTTAGAACATCTTTAAAGTGTACCCATATTGTAGCCCATATTAAATGTAGTACTTTATTCTATATAGATGAATAAAATTCCAGTGAATGAATGAATGAATGAATGACAGATTTCTTTCCACCTTTTGGATGTTATGAAAGGTTCTTCTATAAACATTGATTTATAAATTTTGTGCAGGCATTTTTTTCTTGGTTCTATCTCTGAAAGAGGAATCGGTGGGCCATATGGTACCTCTGTGTTTACCCATTCAAGAAATAGTCAGACTCTATTCCGAAGTCGCCATGCCATTTTATATTGCCTTTAGCAGTATCAAGTTTCAGTTTCTCCTCTTCCCAATCAGGATGTGGTACTATCAATTTTTTTTAAAATTCTACTAAATGAAATATTCAAATTTTGAGTTACTCATATAGGGTTTAATAAAAGACTATTGTATTGTAATTGGTCTTCTCAAGATACTTAGATGCCAATCTGATAAAGAGGACAATCTCACTTGCTTCATTTGCCCAAAAATCTGAATTCCCTTTCGTACAACCACTCTGGAAAGCATTATGGAGATCTCTCAAAAAACTGGAAATAAATATCTCCTTCGATCCAGTGACACCCCTCCTGGGAATATATCCAAAAGAGATCAAAACAACACACAACAGAGATATATGTATACTCATGTTCATAGCAGCACAACTAACAATAGCTAAAATATGGAAGTCACCAAAATACCCATCAACAGACCAGTGGATACACAAACTGTGGTATTTGTACACAATGGAACACTATGCATCTATAAAGCCCAACAGCAAGGAAGTTTTTGCAGGCAAATGGAAGAAAGTTGAGAACATCATGCCTAGTGAAGTGGGTCAGAAGCAGAAGGTGAAACATCGAGTGGTCTCTCTGATATGAGACACCCGAATCACAACTATCTCATGGAAATTAAAATGAAAAGTAAAGTGAACCGGGGGAGGGGAGATGGGGGGCAGAAGGGAAGGGTGGGTACAGGGAGGGACAAAAGGAGAGAGGGAAAGTCCTTGTCACCTTGACAAGATACGTAGGTGCACAAAATGCTCTACTTCATTCTAAACCTTAAATTTTGAACTTATGCATATCAGTAAAATGGGGAGGGGAGTTGGGGGGCAGAAGGGAAGGGTGGGTACAGGGAGGGACAAAAGGAGAGAGGGAAAGTCCTTGTCACCTTGACAAGATACGTAGGTGCACAAAATGCTCTACTTCATTCTAAACCTTAAATTTTGAACTTATGCATATCAGTAAAATGGGGAGGGAAGAATGTTAAAAAATAAAAACCTGTGTTTGAGTTCAAGTTGTACATCTAATTAAGTCTTATTTAGAAGCAGTTTATTTTACATGAACTTCACTACGACTTGACAGATAGTACTTTATTTTTTGCGGATACATAACATTATGAACCTATCATAGTAGGTCAGTTTTGTGTGTTGCTTTTCCAACACAGAAGCCAGCAAAGTTACAATCACAAACCTCTTTGCACCTGAAGTGTAAGTTCTTGGACTTGCATTATACCTAAGTAACCAAGATTTGGATTGGGAAGCAGTCAAAGTGTTCATTGCAATTCTGGCAAATAATTTGCTCTTTTCCCTGGTGACAGTTGAACAGGAGGTTATATCTATGGAACCTGTAAATACAGATAATCAAACAGCTCTCTAAAATTATGATAATGAAACTTTATTTTGTTTTTATTTTATTCAAAACTACATTCTAAGGCATCCCTTTCTTTTTAAACTGTTACCATAAATTGTAGTCTGCCTTGGAAATAATTGAATGAAGCAAAGTGATCTCAAATTTTAGCCCTAGTGGCCAGCAGTGAAAACTGGAATGAGTAATATTTTATGTTTCTGCACTTTGCTAAAATACTCTAAGCAAACAAATGAAAAGCTTTATTGCATTTTGTTTTCTCTATTTTTCTGTTTCTATTCCTCATTCTGTAATTTTTGCTTTTACTTTTATCTACATAATATGGAATTGTGAGCAAATTTGAACAAAATTATGTTTTGATTCTTTTGTACATAAGTATAAAATGTTATTATCTATCTTTCTACATTTTTGCAGCTCCGGATATCCTTGTCCAGTAGTTTTACCATGTAGGGAAATATGAGAAATTTAAAATAGGAGATATTTATCTGGATTCACAAAATTTTAAAAATTGCTTCATTTTTGTTTTTCTTTTTGACTGTTGTAGCATTCTTCTATAGCGTGGGATGTAAGCTCCTTCAATATTACAGCATCACCATTACAGTTTGTGAGGTGCTTCTGCTCCAACATCTGCAGAATTTCTCGGTTTGGGGCAAATTTGACATCCTTCAAAACCAAACATCAAACAAAGACTCAATATAATGAGGAAGTGAGCATGACTCGTGTTTCAGGAGATCTTAAATTATATGACATTCTCATAATTAAAAGCTAAAGAAGCATTTGTCAAGAACAATTTTCATACTTGTGCACTGAAAAATGTTTTACATACTTTATGTGGTACAGGGGGCTCAGTTTCCCCATTCCTGTCAACAAAGCACTCATGTATTCAAAACTGCCTGCTGGTCACCTACTCTGTTTCTCATTACTGGGAGATGCTGGGGATTCATTATGACGGAGCTGACAAGGATCAGGCCTTCACATTGCCAATATTCCAGAGGGACAGGAAAAAAAAAGGAACCAAAACTGTAAATGAGTGACATCTAATGAAAAATGAAGTACGGTAACTGAATAATAAGATGACATTAGGTAATTTTCTGGGCAAAATCTCACATTTTTGTAGCAGGTGCTTGATCAAAACATATGGTGAATGTTTAAGTTTTAATTATTACAACAAAATACAAATTGCCAAAGAAGTTCAAAACCCTTAGCCCTTAGGGAAATGCAAATCAAATTGCCACTAAGGTGTCATCTTATCTCAGTGAGAATGGCATACATCAAGAACTCAAGGCAATCAATGCAAACAAGGATGTGAGGAAAGGAAACCCTTTACATTGCTAGGGGGACTGTAAACTGGAACAACCACCATTGAGGCCAACATGGAGATTCCTCAAAAGGTTGAAAATATATGTTTCATTCAATCCAGTGATACCTCTCCTGGTTATCTTTCCAAGAATTCAAGGAAATATGTAACAGAGATACATGTATACCCATGCACAACTAACAATAATAGGTAAAATGTGGAAGACACCAAAATGCCTATCAACAGACCAATGGATACAAAATGGTGGTATTTGTACTTAATGGAGTACTACTCAGCTTTGAAGTTTTTGTAGGTAAATAGATGCAACTTGAGACCACCCTGCTTAGTGAAGTGATTCAAATTCACAAGGCTAAACATAGCAGTTTCTTTAATACAAGAAATTCAGAATATAGGCATTTTATAAAACAATACCGGTGTGGTACTGGGAGTTGATGGGCTGGGGAAGATTCAAGAGGGCCAAAAATAGAGAGAGGAAGGGATTGTGAGGTTGATGTGATACACATGCGCACAAAATACTCAAACTCAATGCAACCCCTGTGTATCAAACACAGACACACATATATATTAAAATGGAATAAAATTAAAATATGTCCCCTCACTTCAATTACACTGGTCCCATCGTTTTTGCTGCTTTTGGAAGCAGTTTGGATAGTTCTTTGTCATGAGCATCTTTCACAGGTGCTTCCACGTCTTGAATTTTTTCAAAGGTCATTTATTCACGGTCATACTGTCTTTGGGGAATAGTCAGAATTCCCAGATACCAGCAGACTGGGTGAGTACGACAAATGAAAACACACAATAATGTTTTCATTTGACAGAAACCACCATACATACCAGAAGTGACATGTTCCATGAAGCTCTTTCAAGATGAAGGATGAAACATGAAACCACTGGTCCATTTCTCAGGCTCATTGATATGTCTATCATTTCTTCAACCCTATAAAAAGCCCTTAATAATTCCCAGAGTTTTCCATCATTTTCCTGGGGACAAACTCAGTTTTCAAAATATCATAAAGGTCAAAAAAAAAATCAGTCTCACCTTGACATTGGATTTTGACTGGCATACTGTTTTTTGACACGAAAACTGGGTGATTCCCATGAAGAACTCTGACACATGGTCTCAGAATCATAACCATAACCCGGGTATCATTTCCCTTGTGACAGTTTTTGAAAAAGTGGAATTCAAAGCAGTGTGATCATGTAGCTCCAATGAAACTGACCAATGGTACTGTTTATGTTTGACAGGTAAACTACATTTGATGAATTTTGCATGCACTTGCCTCTTTGTCACATCTCTTGTTAAAATACTTTGGATGGAATTATGAGAGATGTTCAGATAATCAGGCGTTCATATTTCAGAAGTGTTCCCGATGACCAATTGATTAGGAGGAAGAAGCTTTTTGCATACTCTTTCAGTATTCTCTTGAGCTTTTGGTATTGAAGGTTTTCTTGAATTCTCCACATCTTTATCCAATTCATAAATATAACATGATTTCTCTAATATGAGAAACTCAAATGTAAATCAGTAAGAGTCGAATGAGTGAGATGTTGGGTGGGAGACAGGGAGAATGAAGGGGGGTGGAGATGGGAAGGGTGGCACTGTGAATTTGTTGCATTACATATGTGCACAAAACTCGCAAGTTTATGGTAGCCATTGTATATTGTACATACAATAAAAATGGGTAAAATAAGAAATTGCCTTAATCACTCATGGGTAGTTTTCCCGGTCGTTACAGCATCTCCTAAACTCCTTAAAATTATTTGAACATGGTGAGTATTTTTTAGCACTTTATAACAATCTAAAAATGTGTTTTCCTTATTAATGATTTATAACACACTTTAAAACATATTTTTTTTCTTAAATGTACCTCACAACTGATTGTACCAAAGTAGTTGAAACTTGTTCAACACTGTTACTTTTCTTCCTCCCCCCCTTCCTTTAACTTCTTTTGGTGTTTTCTGGCTTCTGTTTGCAGTGGGGTGAGCAGCTCTCCAACCTCTGCCCTGTGCCCTCTGCCCCATCAGTGGTTGTGTGTGTGAGACCTTCTGAAATTGTGAGCTAAAAATATCTTTCCTACTTGGATGTTGCATACTTTGCCACAGAAACAAGATAAGTAAGTAGGACGGGCATTATAATAATCTAGAGATGATTTTAAATATATTTGTGCTGTACACAATGATCTCATCAACAAGGAATAGGCAATGGAATGAAGTTTTCACTGAGTTAGAATGGAATGGAAAAATCCCTGTTGCTCAGTGATGTTACAGTCATCACACTATCGTAGTGTCATGTAGTACTTGTGTGTTTACGCCATTGCTGGTGGAAAAAAGGTTGAGCTGCCAGTCACATAAAGTAGGACATCTACAATTACATACAGTAGTTAGTACTACATCATACAATTTATTGGTATTTTATAATATATTTCTTCTAATTATAAAAACTGAACTGAAAAACTGCCTCAGGCACATCCTTCCAAAGGGATTCCAGGATGAACATTTTTAATCATAGGTGATAACAGCGCCATGCACAGGCTGCTCCTGGAACCTTCCAATGGGACAAGACGTGGAAGTGAAAGACTGTAATATCAATGATGTTGAATATGTAGCCATAGGCTAATGCGCATGTGTTTTGGTTTTAATTCAATAGCATAAAACTTTAAAAATAATCTAGGTGCCATGGCACAGGCCTGTGGTTCTAGCACTCTGGGAAGCTGAGGCAGAAGATTCACAAGTTCGAGTCCAGCTTGGACAACTTGGTGACGCAGGGAGATCCTGTCTTAAAACAAAATGAGAAATAAAATGGTCTACCTAGATGGCTTCAAAGCAAAGGTCCTGGGTTCAATCTCCAGTACCACAAAGAAAGTTAAAATAATTTTAAAATACACCACCCTGTAACCTAGATGGGCAATAGGTTCCCTTATGCATGTTTGGATAAGTGCGCAATATTCTCTTCACACAGTAAATATACTTAATGATGTTTCAAACACACTTATCGCCACCATTGACTAATGCATTATTTTACACAGAAACATGTTCACAGATTATGTGCAATTCACTAATACCACTCATTAGGAGCGTTCAGGGATTTCGATGTCTGTAACAATAACAGTTTCAATTAGGTAGAAGACATGGAGTTAGAACTGAAATGAATGGGATAATAAAACTAATATTCTAAAATGAACAATAAGACAGATGCAGACCTCATGTACAGTAATGACTCACACATAACTGTGAGCTGTACAGCTTTAATGATGATCAAAAGCAAATGCAAGTCAAGAAACTGACAGAAAGAAAACATTTGCCAAGGCTACATAGGACAAAGGACTACCCTCTTAAACTCATCAAAATAACACATAAAGGTCAAGAAGGAGAAGAGACAAACTAATTTTTAAAATTAGGCCAAGAATATAAACAGACTTTTCACCAAAGACAGTATATACGTAAATACGAAGTAAGCATGTGGGAAGACACTTCACATCATGTGACGGGGGGAAATGCACGTTAAAACAAGATTTAGATGCCATTACACACCCACTGGAGTGGCCAGTGGCCAAGACACTGACACCACCCGTGTTGGCAAGGGTATAACACACCCACACCGGGAAGTCCGATTCCTTGTTAATGGGATAATGATAATGCTCTTTGAAAGACAGTTTGGTTGTTTCTTCCAAAACTAAAATGTCCTTGCCCTGTAATGCACCGAATCTGACACTCGGTATTTACTAAAAGTAGTGGAAAAAAACCTCCAGGAGAAAATGTGCACACAACATTTGTGCCAGATTTATTAATGATTTTCAAAATTTGGAAACAAACGAGATGTCTTTAGTAAAATGATGCACTCTGATACATCCAGACAAGGAAGTACTATTTACCACTAAAATGGTGTGAATATTTAAACTATGAAAAGGCATGGGGGAATTTTAAGTGCATATTACCAAGTGAAAGAAAGCACTCAGCGAAGGAACTGCATAGTGCATGATTCAACTATACAATGACATTAAAAAGTAAAGTGTGAAGACAATTAAGATCAATGATTGCAAAGCGCAGGTTCAGGAGATGAGTAGATTTTAAATGGATGTAGGTGTTTAGGACGATGAAGAGTTCTGTGTGACATCTCACACATTCTTCAAAATTCTTCGGATGTGCAACACAGGGAATGAACCATATTGCCACCTATTAGACCCCCCTCCCGTTTTATTCATATGTTTAAGGGCAATACATAAAGTTTACATAGATCTTGAGTATTTTGCGCACATACATATTCTGGTAAAGTTACAAATCCTTCTCCTCTCCCCTTTTGACCCTCCTTCTCCCTCTCCCTCCTATCCAGTTCCCATTATTTCCCACATTAAGTTCTATGAAATAATTCTGATCTGGGTTTCTCATATCAGAGAGACCATTCGATGTTTCACCTTCTGTTTCTGACTTACTTCACAAAGCACGATGGTGTCAAGTTGCATCATTTACCTACAAAAGCCTTGAACCTATCTGTCTTTATAGATGCATAGTATTTCATTGTGTATAAACACCACAATTTATGTATCCATTGCTCTGTTCATGGGTATTTGAATGTCTTCTACATTTTATCTATTGTTAGCTGTGCTACTATGAACATGGGTGTACATGTATCTCTGTTATATGGGGTTTTTTAAAACTCTTTTTGGAAATTTCCCAGAACAGGTATTGCTGGTTCAAAGGAGATATTTATTTTTAGTCTTTTGAAAGACGTCCACACTGCTTTCCACAATGGTTGTACCAGTTTATATTCCCACCTATAGACATTGAATGATGTTGATGTGTCAGTGAAAGTCCGTCGATTTTAACAAATGTGCCACTCTGGTGAGAGACGCTGGTGGTGAAAGAGACTGTGTCCACACAGGACAGAGTATATAATACATGGAGTTCATTGGTCATTTTGTTCAGTTTTGCTATGACACTGAAACTGCTGCAAAACATACAGTTTATTAAAAATATGGATGTAGGAACTCTGAGGCAACTCAAGTATAGCAGCACCTGAGAATTTTTTTCCTTAAGAAAAAAAGTTTTACTCTTTACTTCTTTTACCTTCTTTTTTTCATTTAGAAACCAGAGGAGAAAGCCAGTGTTTAAAAAGTATCCAGGTTAATTTTCTTCTTTGCTGGTTACTGGCTCTTCCATTGCACCTAGTTAAATATTTAAAGTTAATAGTAGAGAGGTGTCCTGAAAAAAGATGTAATTATACTTCTGTTAATTTCATATTCAAGCACTGAAAGCAATTTAAGATACTGTGTTGATGATACATTTATTAAAAATTGATAATTAGTTCTTCAATACTTAATCAGTTGATGAATTATTCAATGATAAGAAATACAGAAAATCATAAGAATGACTTTAAAATATCACAGGTCTTTTAACAGACATAATGCTATGTGTTTGTCTCAAAACTGTGTTCTTAAAAGAAACACTGACATTTCCAATTGGCACTTAAGTAAAGAGAATGGATCCTTATTCAGAGAGCTTATATTCTCATTGAAGCATATTTATAAGGAAAAATTCAAAATATTTTGTGCATTGTGTTTTTTCGACCAAGGAAGAGAAAAATACGTGTGTTTTCATATTATTTAAAAGAGTAGATGCCAATGATTTGATTTAAACTTTGTTTTGTGTTTATTTCACTTTTAATTACAGAAAAAAACATGTGTTCAGACTTTTATTAAAGACCATTGAGATCTTTATTAGTTATTAGTTAAGGAGTTATGAAGACTAATTGTATATTAGAGAAAAGATTATTATCTTAACAAAATCCTAGTTTTTTCACTGGAAAAGATATATGCGAAAATTACTTTATCTTCATCATAACAAATTTATTATATTTTAACATGTTGTAAATATACTTAATTCAAAAATTTTCCCCAAAAAATTTGGAAGGAGTCTCCCTATCCTTTCCTTTCTATATAAAATTATGGGAACCCAGAATTTTGTCTTTGTATTTTTTTCTATGGCTGATAAAACTATTTTAAGAATTTCTGATTAACATATATTTGTTCTTAAATTCATTCTTTTAATTTAGTCAACCTGCTTATACTAATTTGTTACATATTTTAAATGCTTTAAGTTTGGGTTTTATACTCAGCTGACACATGTACTGGTTTGTCAACTCATTTGATTTTGGGACTCAATTTGTAGGACTGTTTCTTCTTCTTTTTGTTCTTTTCTTTTCTTTTTTCTTTTTCTTTTTATTTATTTTTTATTTTTTATTTTTTTTTGAGGTAGGGTCTCACTCTGTTGCCATTAATATAAAATCAACCTGGAAGCCCATATGAAACTAATCCATGGTTACAAATTATTAATAACGGATTTATCCCACATCAAAGTCAAACTAGATAATTTACATCTTTTTCCCACTCTTTTCTGGAAGGTAGGCTTTTATAGTCTAAACTCTAGTTAAGGAATGAGTCTTAAATATCTCTAATATAGACTCAATTCCACAAATTGCATGTGCTCAGTATCATTACAATCATTACAAGTACGGATTTCGTAGACCAGCTATCTTCAGGGGCAGCCATGACTTTACAAATTACATGCATATTGATTTTCCTATTTTTATAAATTTTTAGCTATTGGAAAATCTTACCATTTTATGAGATCAACTATGAATTTAAAAGTATTTAAAATCTTTTTTAAAAAATCAAAAAAGCTTTCAGGCTGTCGAAACCAAAATACAGTTCTAACTTAGTCTTAAAGCATCTTTAAATTTTTCAAAGAATACTTCAATTAGTGTTAGTTTAAACTCATCAAAAGCAGTATACTATTTTTGTGTTAGGGACTGTCTCAGTTACTTTCTCATTGCTGTGACAGGATACCCGACACCCACAGCTTAAGAGAGAAGATTTATTTAGCTCACAGTTTCCGAAGATCTCACATAGTCCATTTGTGGGTAGCCAGCAATGGTGGAAGCACAAGGCAGAGGCTGGAGAACTGCTCACAGCGTTGTAAACAGAAAGTCAAGTAAGAGAGCATCCAGCTGATGTCCGGGGACTCAAGCAAGGCCAGAGCTTTTCCAAGAAGTTATAATAATGTTTCTTCTTCCTTTACTTAGCTCAATCTGCCAGATGGTCTCCCTCACACCCAGACCAGGTGCCCCTCCCTCAATTCCTGGCCCAATAGTCAATAGTACATAAATATACACTTGAAAGTTTTGCCCTGGGCTAACCGCCACCTCAACCGGCCCATCTGACAAACTGACATGATCTCTCTAGGTCAAACCCCAAGCATCATCTGCCCTGTCCAGCCTGGCCCCACCTCCCAACAGCACACAGTTTCATAGATATTCCACTACATCCAAATACATGAGGCTTTTGAAGATCCCTCTAGATCCAGACCATAGCAGGCACTGTCATCAAAAAATCTAGAATATTATACAAGTTTTATTACACCTGAAATTATAAGAATTAATCCTGTTTTATAGACATTAGATTTTTAATTGAGTCTATTTGTATACATGCAAGTACATATTTTATAATATTTAAATATTTACAAAATCAAATAGGCAAGAGCCAGTAAGCCTGTTGGAGAAAGTTAGAAAACTTTAATTAATTGTGCATTGTATAAAACAGTAAATATTACACACTTAAAGAATTTCATTAGAATTTTTATGGCGCAATAGAACCAAAGCCAAACCTATACCAAACTCATTTACCTTACACATCCCACTTTAAAAGAAATGTCTCATAAGAATTTCTTTTCTACAAAATATTTTTAAACATAAAATATATTCCACCAGAAAAATAATGTTAATCTTCTTCCCTAAACAGCAGTTTTTCTTAGAAATATTTAACATTTTTTTTCTTAAATGGATAGAAAAAATAAACCTCTATAAGCTGAAAAGACCCAAAGAGCTCCTAAATAATTTTAAAATTTGTATAATCTGATGTGTGATTTTTTCCATTTTGTGTCATATCTGATTATGCTGATTGGGTATATTGAAACATGCACAGAAATTTTACAACCAACTAAATTAAAAGATGGTATTGGATTATTCATATGATAAATTTTATAACCTATTAAGAATACAAAGGATTTGTATTGAGAGAGGAAGATAACTTTTATTGACTATTTTAGATAAGTATTAAAAACTAATCTGCAGGGTAAGGCTCTGCTTAATTTGTTAAAATAAGTTATATTGATTTTTGTTATAAAAGAAATTTTATTTAGGTTCCAGTAAAATTCTACTATAATGGGGCCTTTGAAAGTTGATGGTCGTTTGTACCTTTATCTGTAAGAAAACTCTCCAAAGACAAAATTGTTCCATGCAGTGTTGACATGTCATAGATAACTCCCACATTAAACATAAAATGTTTTTTTTTTGCAACAGAAAACAAAACAAGGAAGTGAATGATTAACAGCATTACTTGAGTAAGAGACAAAACTTTCAAACTGAAAGTTTTTATGATATTTTCAATTACTATTGCTCAGAGAACTAGAGAGAATACAGTGCTTTTCACTCTAAGTGCTGTAGAAGGTAGACAGAAGAAAATCATGACTCAAGTTCAAAGTTGTGAAGAAGCTTAGATACCGTTGTAGAACTGTACACTTTCATTTATCAGCCTGCAGCGATACAAGAGACATGTCACATCGTTTGTCCAGCACTAAGTGGCATTTTACCGGAAGAAGCATGCCGGGTGTCCTTGATGGAAATCACTGGGTAGCTTTCCTCTTCATTGAACTCTATAGCTAGCTTAGTTTATGTGATTCATATAAAGATATTTAAATGCTTAACAGAAGTTACATGGAATTTCAAAAGCAACATTTTAATTTAGGTAATTACTAGCTTGGGTTAATATGAAATTAGGTGTGTTTATAAAATAAAAATTCCATTTTCTGTCAGATAAAAATAATATTCTTCGTAATCTGCTTCTTCTTTTCTTGTACTTCCTTAAGTAGAATTAAAATTGTAACTTTCTTCGGGGCTCACTACCCAGCAGTAATTAATGCTGCCGTCTCAACTTACATTTCTGATTGGCTGGCGATGAAATCATTTCAAAGATCGTATTTTATTCCTATAATGGTATATGTTTATTGAAGCCCAACTACTGTTATAAATTTAATCTGACCTTTGCTGGAAATATTTCACTTGACAAAAAGAAAAATGGGACTGTATATCGGTAACCATAGACACTGAGGTTTCCACTGAGTTAATGAAAGGCTAAGTGTGTGGGAGTGTTGATTGCATTCAATTTTCAAACTGAGTTACCACAAGCCCCCATTAAAAATTCAAGATATAATATCAACACTGTGGAAGGACATGATCTCTCTGCATGCGAATCCCTTGTGGTGGCTTTTGCAAATTAAAATGCTAACCATAAGACTATGAACACTGGGAAATGAGGACCCTCATTATCCATTGACCAGCTTCTTTTCGTGTCCCTCACTTTCCAGCAGCGCCAGCCACTAGAATTCTCTATTTTTTTCTACTTCTAAGAGGTCAGTTTATCTCCTAAAGGAGCAGGAAGTGTAGAAAACATTGCTAATCTTTTCAATTTTCAGAGCTTATTTTAAGAAAAATATAATTGCCTAATATTTTTAATTAAGCTTATTTAATAAGAAAAATAAGAAAAAGTTCTCTGCATCTGAATTTTTTACTCTTTAAAACTTACTCTATTGTGAAAACAAGTGTATGATGAACAACTTTCTTAACAAGGAGAATTCTCAGGATGAATGCCAAGACAGGAAAGAATTTATCATTTAGCATCTTGAAAAGTGGTGCATAATTTTTTCCTCTAGTGATTTCTTGTTGTTGTTAAAGTGGCTTGAAAATCCTGTTAAATTTTGTGTTCTGGGTGTGTTTGTGGATGATCACCCATTTTGCTATTTAAAACAACAAGAATCTTAAATGCTGTCACTCAAATTTTTCCTCAGGGTTTAATGACTATGAGGTAGTAGTGCTTATCAATTTGTGTGTCAGTGGAATTTAATGTGAATTCTTACTGCATTAAATATGAAATAAGAGGCTTTGCATACATCAAGGAGTATTTATTTATCATTAAATGTTTACAGGGCTAGGCAAACAATTTCTTGACGATTACATAGAATGGTTTGAATTTAACACACCTGCAAGAGTTCAGGCAGATCTTTACCTAAAGTGAATTTCTTAAAGAACTAAAGAAGATCTAGTTGCTTCATTAAACTTTCTTTAAAGTTAGAATGAATATTCTATAAAAAAGACAAAAGTCCTAACTAGTATATGGGTTCTTAGAGTTATGTTAATAAACATCAGTTATAATTTATGAATCTATTATTTTAACAAAAGCCATTAGTGGTTTTGATTGTAAAATTAATGTTTTTAATTGAAGTAAATCTGACTATATGTTCTTGCTAAGATTTGTTAACAGTTGCAATGTCCCTGTTCAGTTGCTGAACTTACCACATATATATATATTTCCTGTGGACAGTGTCTGTCTTGAAGACTAATTCCTCTATCTGTAATCCAGCATGTTTCTCAATGTTTTAAGTTGATTTTGTCAAATACCAACTTCATTACCTCATTTAAATATTCTGAAGGAAGCTCTATCTACATAATCATATTCAAAATGTATAAAGCCAGACTTGGGTTACAAAAAAATAAATAAATAAAGCCATTCTGAATACAACTTTCCACTAAAACTTCAGAAAGGAATTCAAAAGAGAGAATTCACTGTTATCTCACAGACCTGGAAGGACTTTTGAAGATTTGGGGAGGGGGGAATTCAGTCAAAAAAGAAAGAAACAGTGTTTTGGTAAGAATGGAAAATATTCACTTTTATTACGTGGAATCTGGAGCATTAGTTGATCTTAGAAATAGATGGCTGTTCCTCTCTTTAGAGGACCTAGAATGACAATAAATTCTGTCCACGTGAATAGTGGTATTTACTATAAATGGCTGTCAAGAACTAGAGATGCTACATTATGACTTATTCAATTACTGAGTGCCTACTGCTTGCAAGAGGATGTATTTAGACATTTGAGATATGATGGTAAACAGGCCTTCATAAAACAGGTTTCTCCATGGCTTTTATCAAAGAAAATACTCAGAATAATGAAAAGACTAAATATTTGGGTTTTCTGACATCCATCTTCCAACAGACTGTTTTACCAGAAAGAAGTGCAGTACAGGATATCCATATACATGGTAAACATAAACCAAAAACAGAAAATCAATATAAAATGGTCAATGTGTGAAACAGCCTAAGTCACAACTAATGTAGTCAGTGAAGTAAGCATAATGATGAAACAGTGAGTAAGTGAGGGTTAAGTTCTCGTTCTTTCTTGGACTACACCTTGAGAGTCAGCAAACACATGTCTAGATTTAAAGAGATCACTACCTAGTGCCTGCTCCTCTCAGTAGAATGACTGTTGGGTGAGTCCACTTGGAACTAACAGATGCCCACAAATTGTCCAAACGATGTTGTGCTTATTTTTAGGTGATTATAAATAAACACGTGTCTGAAATAGTTGCTTACCCCATTATCAATGAGTACTTTCAGCACTTCATCATGCACTATTGTACAAAAGAATGCTCAACTCTACAAGTGCTGCTTGTGAGAGATGAATCCACCACGCCCTTCAAGGTTATCTCCATTTCCCTTAGCACGGAAAAAGATTATTACTATACGATCATCCCTCTTTTTTTGTTACCAGATAAGGAGCACCAGACAAAGCCTTGAAAAAGTGAAAATTTCTCAAAGACAAAATCAAAACTTTCTGGCAAACATAAAATGAACATATATCAAGTATCTTATTTAACCCATTCATTATTGAAGGAATAATTAAAAATTTATATCTAGCTCAACAAGCATCAAAGGAGCTGTATTATTTATAGGTAACTTCACAAAGAAATATTACGGTAAGATTGCTGTGTTAGGTTTAAAATTGGGTAATACGCAACAGGCCATAAATCACTGCAGCATATCTTTTCCTTTGGAGAGAATTTCTTCCCATCATTTTGGTATGAAACTCTGCAATCTAAGAAGAAATTTTTCTTAATTTAAACTGTTACTCAATAATAAACAATGAGATAGACTAAATTGCATTACCGTAGGATAATTTTTGTTCCGTTTTAAAATCAAAAGATTGCCCATTAATGTGAATAGTTAATTTCATATCAAGAATCATGAAATTTGCTTTTGGGAAAGAAAAGGGTATTAGAAGTCTTTTAAATGTTTCTCATTCTTTGTAGTCAGCTCAACTGGTCACAGAGAGAGTCCACGTCAACACCTGCTGCTGCTCTGAGCATTCCGCTGCAAGCATGCCATTCTCTGCTTTGACCAATACCCGTGCTTCATGAATTAGCTGCAGGAAATTCTACCTGTATCAGTCTCACCTCGTCTCTGCATTCTGAGTACGCTGGATACTTGCCTGCAATCTGGACTAAACAAAAGCTTCGGGGATTAAGTTGAATAGCATTCCTATGTTGAAATATGAAGCTCATTCATGGGTGCTTCAGATCTGAGAAGAAAAAGGAAGCCTTGTAGCCAAGGTTATCAAATGATGGTGTGAGCTGTGTTCATGTCATATGAATGCTCACAATAATGTCACAAGAGTGCTCACTAAATGTCCAAATTCTCAGGCCTCTACCCTGCTGATAGGCTATAATTTTAAGATATTTAATTTGGAATTTTTACCTTTGACAGCCCTCAAAGATAATTATACGGCATAACACGGTTTGGGAAAGACCTGTTGTTCCTTATGTCACTTCCGGTATTTATGCCTGGAACTGCACCCTCCCCCAGCAGTCTCACCTTGTGTTCTGGAGCCATTTTCTGCAAAGACTAACGTGACACTTTCTCTGCCTCATTTACGCAAAATGGAGCAACCAAGACCAAATTTAAAATTTCCCTGTCAGTTACAAGTGGTACTACCACATCTGATTTTGCATCTTCATTTTATTTAACTGTTAATATAAAAGAATACAATAGAGATGAAAAACAAGGCCTCAAGGTGGAGCTCAGTGGTTGGACTATTTTCCTAGGAAGAACAAGGCGCTGTTTGATCCCTCCCACGTGCACCACATACTAGCTGGACATGATGGCACAGGCCTATAATCCAGCACTCAGGAGGCTGAGGCAGAAGGATTACCATGAAGTCTAGGCCAGCGTGAGCTACATCATGAGTTCAAGACCAGCCTAGATTACAAAGTTAGACCTTATCTCAAAAAAAGAAAAGAAATTAAAAATGATATATGTTTTATTAAAAATGATATATGTTTTAATGGATATTAAAAACAAGAGAAATTAAATATTATAGAAAATTTCCATTTTCGTTCTAATATTAGCTTATGATTAAATTATATATGCATATATATGCATATATATATATAGAGAGAGAGAGAGAAAAGTCATGTTAAATAATCAGATGTCTCTCAAGAAAAAAATCCAAAAGTCTTTTAAATAACAACAACAAAAATAAATAAACATGAAGAGTGCTCAAGTGACCTGTGGGTGCTTGAGAGAAATGTGCCAGGAATTTGCATGATCTTCTGGGTCTTGTTGGGGGAAGGCTTTTCATGTTTATATATTTTTAAAGGTATCTGCTCATAGGCTGATGCTTTGGTATAAAAGTATGCTCAGCTTTTTGGGATGGTTATTAGTTTTAGAAAACTGACCAACTAGTGTGTAACCAGAAAAAAAATGGAGTTTTAGAAAAATAATCTAAGGATAGAGACAGTTTCTGAGTGATACCCACAGATGTGACTCCGGATATCTTGAACCTGCCTCCATTTCCATGGTTTTTGTCTGCCCTCCTGTTTTTTTTTTTTTTTTTTTTTTTCTGACCATCATGCCCTAGCCCAGAAAGTACTTTCCTTCATCTGATTACACCTGGTTTTCTTTCCAGTTTGCTCCTGTTTCTTTTGCTTCTGTGAAATTTCAGGTAGTGTTCTTTACACAGAGATTGCGCATCTCTTTGCACATGACATGTCCAATTCCCACTCAGGATTACAGTTCATCTTTAGTGATAACTCAATCCATAAGGTTTCTATCATTTTCTCCCAAAAAAAAGGTGAGCTCTCATATCCTATTTTAAGGCGGTAAGTCAATCTGTCATAGAATCCACACAACTATATCGTAATTGTTTAGGTGTCTGTCATTTCTCCAGTCAAAGAGAACATTTTGTCTTTTCAATTTGAACATTCATAATGAGGCATGGAATATAGAAGGTGCTTCAGTAAAGACTGTTATGAAGTTAGTTGTGCTTACACTGCATTGGTATATTTATATCCGTTGGGAAATCTCACATTTTTGAAGTAGAAAGAGAATTTTGTTCAATGGAGATTTTACTAAAATCGTTCATATAATGCTGCACCTTTTCCCATTTTCTTAAGTGATACATTTAGATATGTCATATGTCTTTCTTTTTGAATTTCTTTATCAGTGCTTAAAAATTCCAACTTTCAATAACCTTTTGTAAAATGTGTAAAATTATGCATACACTTTTAAAATTCCTTATGTGTGCTAAATCTTTCACAGAATGCTTTAAGCCCATATATTTTATTAAAATGCAAATATCAATAAAAACTCAAAAGTATCGATTTTGTTATTTTAATAACAAATTGTAACACTTTATAATGTTTATCTCATTAAGTGCAGAATATCTGAACATGGTCTGTAGATCTCACTACACACTCTGTCAATCTCAAGGTCTTTGAACTGTCCACTAACCATACCACTAGTCGTGCTTCCAAAATATCCTTAAGAAGCGATACCATAGAGTAGACTAATTTAGAATTAGAATGTACAGTAATAAAAATTAGGGTTTACATTAACAGAGATTTAATCTTTTTTCCTCATTAATACATTTTTAGATTTCTTTGTTTGCAATTTCCCATTGCATAGTAAGCAAGACTAATGTGTTTTATAATATAAGCATTAGGTAAATTTTGACATAATCTATATTTCCCATTCTAACAAAACAAAAAGTTATTTTTCCACTGTGTTGATGAAGAATAAAATTATTTGATTTCATCACTTAGTTTAGTGACATTGTTTAATGTCTGAGATTAGTACATTTTTAGTATTATCTCTTTTGAAACTGGTGTATGTCATTTTCCAATGCTTTCATAAAATATCCGAGGCTGGAAATTGGTAAAGAGGTTTATTTAGCTTATAGTTCTAGAAGCTTCTACTCATCTCTGATACGGGTTTCATGGCAGATAGCATCACACTGTTGAAAGCACGCAAAAAGGAGAGATAGCATGGATAAAAGGCGATCAGGGGTATTGAAAGCTCATTTTTTCTCTTCTATAACTCAAACTTAAAGGAATTAGTTCACTCAGTAGCTTATAATAGCATGAATCGTTTCTCAGGGTAATGTTCCCAACGAACTATTTTTCTACTTGGGTCCACCTTTTAAATGTCCCACTGAGTCTTGTAGTGCTACTGTGAAACCACTGAAAGAAGAACATTACGTCTAGTCCGTACCATATCACCTAAGAGGGTGTTACATTGAAGCAAAACATTTAGTGGTAAGTCCGTGCTAATAATGTCTAAATGGAGACATCTTTTTTGTTTCATTTTTATAAGTATAAACTACAAACTTATATTAAAATTTTAGTTACAGGACAATATAATACAAATTTTTAGTTCTGAATCTAGAAATGACAACGGTCAAGCTGGAATTACCTGAATAAATCTACCAAAGCATAACCTGTAGAAGTTATCATATCAACTAAATTATTTATTCAATAGAAAACACACTTTCATAATACATCATAACTTAGGTGTATTTTAAATTTTATTTTTTATTACCATTTATTTATTTGTTTGTTTCTTGGTGATACTGGAGATAAAACCCAAGGCTTCCACACTGATGCATATCCTCAGTTCGTTATTATTTTTGGTTTTGAGACGGGGGTCTCACTAAATCACTAAATTGTCCAGACTGGGCTTGATTTTGTGCTCTTCCTGCTGTAGCTTCCAACCGTCCATGGAGTTCAGGCCTGCACCATCGGGCCGGGCAGAGCCCAGCGCAGCGGAGATGGCACCTAGTATCACGGAAATCATGTGCTTGATTGGCCTTAGGGTAGACTTTTGGAAATGAGAGTGTGAGTGGTACTTTATCCTGGGCTGTTTTAGACACCCCCTACAAATATATATTTTAGATATATATTTGAATATAGAGACACTTTAATGCTTTTACCTTTCTGTATAGATAAGCTCTTGCTTGTACTTCAGAAGTAAGCGTGTATACTGTTTTAGGACTGGTTTGCATACGTATGTTTCTAAGTGCATTTTTTTTTCTCCTGTGGATAAATTAACACTCTTAAATAGCTCTTGGCAGTCTGGCAACACTTTTTCTGAACATCATTTTGGGTAATATTTTTTATTCGTTGGAAATATCTTGTTTCTGGGAGACAATATCCTTGTCATCGCCAGACAATTCTGTTGTCTACCTTTGGATGAAGCATTGTTAATCAAGCTATGCCTGGCGGTGCAGCCTGTGGTCCTGGGTACATGGGGAGGCTGAGGCAGGAAGGTCACAATCACAAGATCAGCCTGGGCAACAAAGCAACAAACAAGATCCTGTCTCAAAGTTAATAAAGCACATAAATAAATTTTTTTTAATGAAAAACTGGTCAGGGGATGTAGCTCAGTATCTAGGCCCTGGGCTGTATCCCTAGAGTCATAATTATAAGTAAAAAAAAATTAAATACAAACAAGTCATTCTATGAAAGGCATTTGTAACTTATCTTTTTCCGACAAGACCCTGACAACTTTTCAAGCAAAGTAAATTTTAAAAGTGGTAATAACTCATAATTTTTAATATAGTCATTTTCTAACAGCTATTAGGTAAATATTGAAAGTCATGAGATAATATAGAACTGCTTTAAAATACATTTTGAGAGTGCTTTAACCACCGTGCCGTTTCTCCAGCCTCCGTTTATTTCTTTGTAATAAAATCTGGAATAAAGAGTTCTTATTAACTAGCACTGTGGCAGACTGGGCCAACGGTGTTTTCTATTTCCTTATTGTTTTCAACGAATTTATTTATTTGAAACTCCTTTGTATTTGACCCCTGTTGCTCTGATAAAATTTTTCAGCACCAAAACCATTTTTCCCCAAACTTTAGAGATGTTGTTCTAGTGATAAACTCTATACTTGATATACTGGTTATCCTCCGGAAGTTTGAGTACTGAGCAGAGATCAAGGACTGAATAATTCTAAATCTGACAAAAAAGCTGACATCAATCAATCCACAGAAGCACCTTGGGTTCTCGCCTTCATGATACCTGGCTCTTTTGACTCTTACTTGATGTTTTCTTTAATTCATTATTAAAGACTTATGACATAACCTTGAAAACAATAATACTAAATGGCTTAGACACTACTTAAAACAAGATTTGTAATGGTAAATGTTGCCAGCATCAAAATTTTTAGCTGAGAAGGTTACACAAGACTGCTGGTGTACTCTAATTACAGACAAAGAGTAGATCAGTGGTCTCGTCCTTATCTGCCCTAAATTCTGTTCATTTTTTTCTCAGTAAAGAAATCAAATCTGAGAGAGGTTTCAGCCTCTTTTCAATGGACCCTTGCTCACCTTCTCATTATGGGTGGTCAAGGAAATAATTTTGGGTGGTAATCAAGTATAGTTTTTGGATTTGGTCATTCATCCCCTTTCCCATCTCATATTGGGTGGAAAATTTTGTGAGTGAAATTAAAACGAAGATTTGATTTGAAATGTTCTTTCATTCTTGATATCCACTAAAGATATGATGGTATTTATTTGACTTATGTTAGTGTCATTTCCTTATTTTTGCTCAGTTTGGTTCTGTTTAAATGAGAATGGCTTACTTGTAGAATTTGTCTTTATATGTTTACTCAGAAAATTTTTCAAACATTTTCAGTTCTTTGTTCTAAATCTTGATGTCTTCTGTTTCTAGTGAGACTTTTTCACTCAATAAAAGCACTATAGCATTTTGAAGCTATATTTCAACTTCTCTAATTTGATTAATGACATTACTTAGTATGAAATGTAGTCTATTCAGAAGACTGAGTGATTTCTAATCGTATTATATAATCCTGTCAGTCTAATCACAGAAAACATTTCCAAGATGTGTTTCACACTGCTTGTCCTAAGCAGACAGGAGATGGATTTTCAAAAGCACTAAGATAAGAGTGATGCGATGTATTAGCTATTTCTTAATTTGATCCATTAGACTTTCCCTTTATCATACTTTATCTTGTTTCCTTGAAACCTTTGAAATAATGTTTTATCTTTCAAGGATCCTTTGAAGATGTGGCTTTTGATATATCTTTTAGAGCCTATTCTTCAAGTATGATGCATCTGCCTACTTAAAATCCCTTAACCATTCTTATAGTACCTTTGCATAATTATTTCCTTGCAATTATCTATTTGATAGCATTATGTGATGTAAAATTAAACAATAGCTTTGATTTTTGAAGAGATCCACAAAATAATTCCTCATTATGATGTTCTTTTGTAACCCTTCTATTATTACCCATTCAGAAACTCTCATAGATTTTCTCTTATTTTCCTCAAGAAAATATAAAATTATAAAGCAACAAAAGTAGTATGAAGTTCTCAGTTCATTTAATATTTTAAATACACTAAAATAGTCACCAATTAAACATTAAAACAGAAACATTGTTTTACCTTGAAATTTTGAAGTGTGAGCTTACCAAATGTATTACATAAACCACGAAGATATAGAAAACCTATAAACTAATAAATAGTGAGATTTTAAAAGTAACACAATATCTCCCACAAAGAAATGTTTAAGATGAGTTATTGTCACTGCTGGATTGTAACAAGCTTGATATGAATGAGAAATCCAGTGAAGAAAGATAAAGATATTGAAAAAGAACCAAAGGGAAATACATATATAATTGAAGATCTCAGTAATTCAAATAAAAATACAGGTGAAAGCCACAAGTGACAAGATCAAACAGAATATAGAATAAATAGAGACATGCATTTTAAAATATTCTAGTGAGGAGAGGGAACAGAGAAAAGAAGAATAAACAGCAACAACAACACACGTTAAGAAAGAGGACTGCTCTTTAGGACTTATGAATCACTATTAAACGAGCAAATATTTCTACTTGGGGGTTACTAAAGGAGAAGGGCAAATGTACTAGAAAAGATAAAATTAAATAAACGCTGAAATGAGACAGATGTAGACTTCCAAACCCAGGAGACCTACAGTGCCCTGGAAGCACATGATCTAATCAGAACAGATTGTTACCACGGTGTACCATTCTCAGAGTAGCAAGGGCTCAGGCTAAAAGCAGCAAGAGCAAAGTGCCAGGTCGCATTTGAAGAAATATCTGTTATAAGAGCAGTGCGTGGCTTAGCAGCTTTGCAGGCCGGCGGAGACTGAGAAGACATACCCCAAGTTCTAAAGGAAAGTAACTGTCAACCAATTATACTAACCCCAATTCAATTCTTGTAACTTATATGTGTTCAACAATTGATTTGTTTTCAGGTTTACCAGGTTGGTGGCATGCAGTGTTTATATTGTAAAGCTCCCCGTATTTTTGTCAGGCAAACAGAAGGAAAAATCTAAAATTTCATTAAACAAATGAAAATACTGAGTTGCTAAGTGAGACTCTGCCCCCTCCCCCAGAAAAAAAGAAAACACACTATCTGCAAACTTAAAAAGGTACAGGAAACAGTACTACAAAGGAAGGTTATAGCAATATATTACTACATTAAATAACAGAAAAATTCAAGTAAACAACCTAACAAGGCATCAACATAAAAAGTGATTAAAAGAGAAAAATGTATAATCATTACACCAGAAATAAGTGGAGACACAAAATACCAAATAACAAAGATGAACCACCCGACTGTGTTCTACTAAATCACATCGAGATTCCTTTTAATCAGTCTTTTAAATTCTTTATCAGGTATTTCATCAACACCATTTGCCTTGGTAGCTGTTGTTAGAGTCATTCTGTTCTTCTGAAACAAATCATGGCTTATTTTTTCATGTTGCTTGTGACCCAGCATTGATACTTGTGTGTTTATCTGTATCCTCTACCACTTTTAAAAGTGGCTTTGGCTTTCTAATAGATGGCTTTATTCTGAAGATGTGTTTTTGACTTTAATTTGGTAGGCAATATTGGCTTGGGTTCCAGCTGAGCTCCACAGCAGCCATGTTTTCAGTCATAGCTAGTGTCTTCAGAAGCCAGGCTCATAAACAAGTGTGGCTGAGTCCCATGGTCTCTGAGGTCCTCCCGGGAATAAGTATATTCTTGTTGTCCAGATAGGATCACAGCAATGGATTGGGGTGTCCATCATGTGACTGACTATTCTGCCAGTGAATGTGCTAGCACCTAGACCACTATGGGTGATTCCTCAGATGTGACCATTGGTGGGATTAAGTCAACTTGTTGAAATTAGAAAAAGGCCAAGGAAGAGATTTTTAAGTATTGGTTGTTGACTGGTGGGCCACGAACTAGCAGAGTAGTGCCCACCCTAGGTGTGGGGCCCTCGTGGCAGCTTGAACTGAGTAAGGGAGCGAAGAAAAACCATTGTTGCAGCCCCTTTCTGAACACCTCTGGCCTTGCCTTGAGTCTCCAGACATCCTCTTGGTCCTGTCACCCGTTCACTGATCTCCACCTCAAATTGCATTAGTCTCCAGTCTTCTCTTTGCTTTTGGACAGCTTGCAACAGGCTCCCCCAGGCTGTCTTGCAGTCTCAAACTGGTGTTCTTCCGGTACAAGTCTGAGCAGCTAATGGACTCCTCTGCTCTTGCATGTGCGCACGGCCAATTTGGAGTCTTTCTTTCCTTAGATGTGTAAGCCCTCCAAAAAAATCCCATTTATCTATATAAATTTTTTATCCCTGCCTCTCTTAGAACTCAGGCAGTACTGAGGTGAGCTCTGCTACCTGAAAAGTCTTATGACACTGGTAGCGCCAGCAGCCGGAGGGGCCTGCGTCTCTTATCTTCCATCACCAATGGCTCAGGCCTATGCACAGCACAGGGGAGGCAGTGACTCTAGTACACACTCCAGGGTGTGGTTCTGAGTCTCGTGGTAATGCGGGCTCATACACAGTTGTCTATGAGGGGATGTGACTTCAGAAAAACACATCACTGGCTCCCGTGTCCCTACTCTGCAGCAGTTATTGGCAGCTTGTTGATGGCATGGCCAGGACGCAGCTACTCACCAGGGGAAGCTGTGGTGGAGAAAAGTATGGCTGCCCACACTCAGTGCTGGCAGTTTCAAGAGCCCACCTGCAGCTGTTCATAACCTGCACAGAGAAGACCCCCAAACTTTACTTCTTTAACCACCAGTGCCCTTCTATGCTGAAGCACTCATCTCTTATCTCCTGTATGACAAGGGATTGTGGGGACTTGAGTACTGGAATTATAGTCTGTCTGCTGGGTCAAGCAGGGCTGTGTAACTTCAGACTGTGCACTACCGTAGAATATCTGTGGGATGCTAGGGATGGGCATGCGAGTAGGATTCCAACCTCAGAGTGCTATAGACTTTGATCAATCAATCCCTCTGCAGACAGCACTGAGCTACAACTGCCTGAGTTCTTGGTAGGTAGGAAGATAACGTGTTACGTCAAAGCGAATCTATTGTGCAGCTTTATTCAGTTGGCTGGAATTCTACAATGATGACGAGCATTTGTCGTGGCCAGGATTGTTAGTATCAACACTGACGGGGTTTGCCGAACCTCTCTGTGCACATTCCCCTGCAAAATAGAATCCCACTTAGAAGGGGAGCTAACCCCTACATCCTGGTGCTCTTGGTTCCATTTTCTATTTTTCCACCTCAGTTTTTGGTTTGATAAGATCCCTGTATTTTCCTTGTCCGGTCCCAACTACCTCATGGTCACTCACCCCAGAAGGGCACCTCCCCCCTTGCTGCTCTTGTCTGTGAATGAGGCCAGGTATGAACATATTTGTTCAGCCATCTTTGAACGAATATGTTCACATTAGTTTTTAAATAGTGAGGAGATCGGACTAAGATAGTCCAGATAGTTTACCATAAGTAAATCTACAGTAAATCTGCATAATTATTTTGAGGACCAAAAACCAAGCAGAAAAATTTCCCCTCTTCTTTGACCTTGTTCTAGCTTCGGTGATGTTAGCATTGATTTCTGTTCTCCCTCTTTTTTCCCGGGACTTTTTTGGCTGCTATACTTCCTGAGAAGAGTTTTTGGCTACTGTCAGATTAAGATACAGTGAGTTTTTTTTCTAGGCATCTTCACTCATTCCCTATAAGAAGAGAAATCCATTCTCCTCATATTTCTACAGAATAAAAGACAAAAATCAGTGAAAGCTCTCTCTCCTCTCTGTGAAGAAGAGGGATAAAAGAAGTTAAATATTGTATAATTTCTCCCATATTAGAAACATGATTATAAATAAATTGAAAACTAACGTAAGGACAGATTTTTGGAGCAGGAAGAGGAGTCAAAAAAAGAGAGAAAAATAAGAGAGGTGAGGGTAATAGCGATTAAAACACACTATAGTGATAATTCTGCCAAACCAATCTGTATTTCAAGTACTGCAAACATATGCAAATAAAAAGAAAAAAATATATATATGAGATGCAAAAATAAAGTAGTATAGTTAGTATGAATGGTTTCATTATATAGAAAAATAAAATGCATAAACTATATATCACCTTTTATATTCAGTATTTTTGAAGCATAATTTGGTTTTATGTTAGGTAGAAGTTAATTATGGCATTGAGATGTGTTTCCTTTCATGTAAAATTTATAAAAGACAATTTAAAATGGAGTAGTTGTCTTTTCAGTTTCATATAGATATTATGTTTGAGTTTCTCCCCTCTGGGAATGTGATGCCAACTTCTGTTATTGCTGCTTGCTTCATCATGGGCATAATATGCTTATGTGCTTGAAGCGAAGAGCTGATGTGGTCAGGAATGCAACTTTTACTTTCAGTCATCCAAAATTGTCTGGATTTTACTTCCAAATATAAACCTGTGAAATATCAATGAACTCTTTACAAACTTTAAGATTTCTGTCTAATAATATTAACTACAACAACTATGAATGTCAAGTATCTCTGATTTCTGTCTTTCAGATCCAAAAAATGATTTCAATTCATGTTTAGTTTGATGTAACTATTTTGTTGACTAATATTCATTTCATAAACAAGCTAAGGTTTCTTTGGTTCCATGTAGATATTTAAATCCTTGAGATGTTTTAAAATAACACCAGAAATAATGCTTATAAAATAACTTGCTATAAATAAAACATGGATATATAGTCAATATTCAGCATAAAAATTTCAAAATTATATTATCAACTTTATGAAATTTCTATTTTTTAAGCTTTGATGAATTGAATGGATGTACCATTCTGCTACAGATATATAAAATTAAATTAGCTTTTTTATTCCTTTCTTTTCTATTTTCTTGATTTATTTAAAATCTATGATATATCTATCCTTCAACATAGAATGACCAAAACACAGAAAATAAAGGTATATGAGTTATATGAGTTATATGAGTTAGATAAGCATCTGATTTCTATATCTAATAAACACATGCTAGAAGTGCCTCTTTTTACATACACACACACACACACACACACACACACATACACACACACTACACAAAGGTTACATTAGATCAGGCTTGGGTGTTTTGCACACGTATGTATTGACTCAACTTCACAATCTTTCTCCTTCCCTTTTTTGATCTCCACTCTCTCCCTCACTCCCGATTTCTACTAATACACCCATTTGGTTCTATAAATGCTATATTATGGATTTCTCCTTCTAAAGAAACCATGCGGTATTTATCCTTTTGAGTTTGACTTACTTCACTAAGCAGGATGGTCTCAAGTTGCCTCCATTTAACTACAAAAGCCTCAAATCTATCCCTCTGTATGGAAGAGTAGTACTCCATTGTGTACATATACCATGATTTTAGAATCCATTGGTCTGTTGATGGATATATTGCTGTCTTCCACACTTTAGTTCTTGTTAGTTGGGCTGCTATGAACATGGGTATGCATGTTTCTCTATTTTGTGTTGCTCTTAACTTCCTTGGAGAGTTAACCAGGAGAGGTATGGCTGGATCGAATAAAATATGTGTTTTTAACCTTTTGGGCAATCTCCATACTCCCCTCCAGGGTGGTCGTACCAGTTTACAGTCCCACCAGCAATGTAAAAAAGGTTCCTTTTTCCTGAAGCCTCACCATCATTGACGCCTGTTGGACTTGGGATATGCACCGTACTCCCGGGCGTGAGATGACACCTTAGGGATGTTCTGATTTGCATTTCTCTAATGGCTAGAGGTCTTTTCAAGTATGTGCTGACCATTTGAACTTCTTCATAGGCGAACCACCTATTTATTTTAGTTACCTATTTTTAATAGGATCTTTGATTTTGAGGGGTCTATTTTTCTTCAGTTCCTTGTATATCTAGTTATTAACCTTCTGTCAAAGGTGTAGGCAGAAAATTTTTTTCCTAATTTGTCATTTCTCACTTCATTCTGCTGATATTTATCTTTGCCATGCAGAAACATTTTAATTTGATTAATCCCATTAGTTGATTTTGGGGACTATTTCTTGCAAATCAGGTGTCCAATTAAGAAATACTTGCCATTTTGTCCTAAAGAAGGTTCATTCTATTAAAATTATAAAATTTTCCTGCATTCTAGTATGTTTCTATATTTAGGTCAAAATTTTCCTGAGATCAGGACACGTGCTGATTTGTACTTGGCCTGAGGAATAGCTAATATTTAAATTTTCCATGCATTCAACTACAACGTTCAACCACAAAAAAATCATTAAATTATTTTGCATGTATTAAAAATTGAAGGTGAGATCATTCTGCCAACTGAAATCACAGGACTATTAGAAACCTAATAGAACCTAATATTTAAACTCCACACACAACATCATTTAAAAGTTCTTTACTTTAAAAAGAAGTGCTATAACAATAATTAATTCTATAAACTGTAGTTAAAGAACCTGAGACCAAAATTTTGAAATTTGGTGAAGTAATAGATTTTCCACTATCATTTTGTTCAATTAGTACTTCACATGGATACATGGTTAAGTAAATGAGAAAATGCTTAAACACCTTACAGTGTGACAATTTATATTTTAAGTAAAATGGAACTAAAAACAATTTTACAGTTCCAGTTTGACACATTTTTCTTTTTTATTTCTTAGGAAGGGAGAATTGGTCTTGGATGTAGGGACTGACTGTACTTATAGAAATCAAAATTATAATTGCTCCTACAGAATAACATATGTGTAAAAAAGAAAAATCTCATCATGTAACAGGCATCTTACTATTTTACATTTTCCATGGGTATCTTATGTCTAAAATACAATATAAATCATAACATACACTGAATTTTTTTAAAATTGGTTCTTCAGTTGTTAATATGTTCATTTTGTTAAGATGAAAAGTAAAACAATTTTATATCAAACAAAATTTTGAGTGAGATAGATTAGTATGTTAATTAAGAAAAAAGTAAGAAAAGTGGTAAGCGTATGAAAATTAAGAATCAAAAAGAACATCTGTGGAAGACTTTAAAATTATTTAATGAGGGAAACACACGAGATACTGACAGAAACACCAGGCAGACCCTGAGTGCAAGTTCCTTTAAAGGGAACAAATAAGCAGAGAATGTACTGGAGAGACAGAGGAATGGCACAGACTGGACACTGAGGTGAAGAGGGAAGAGTGTTAAGCTCTTTCTAATGATATTTCAAACCCACTCACCTAGGACCATAGAGAACTTACCTAACACATAACTAAAGGAACAAAGTTAGATTATCTCACCTGGGCAAAAAAGGACACGATCCCAGAAGCCTTTGTGAGTTACTGAAAGACAGCATAAATATCCCTCTGAGTAGATTTTGATTTATGGTGAATGATAAGATAATAAGGCACTGACTTACAAATAAGATTTTGTCAAAGCCTGAGGGAATTTAATTGTTTGCTGAGCTATTGAGAATGGAATTGTTCTTCTGAGTTTTTGCTCAATAAGTTCGTTGTTAGTGTAGAGAAAAGCAATTGATTTTTTAGTGTTAATTTTGTAACCTGTGACTTGACTAAATTTTAAAATTATTTCTAGGAGTTTCATAGTGGGGTTTTTAGGGCCTTCCATGTAGGTAATCATATCATCTGCAAATAAGGAGAGTTTTACCTTCTCCTTTCTGATGCAGCTTCCTTTTTTTTTTTTTTTTTCATTTTCTTGTCTGATTGCTATGGCCAGTGTTTCAAAGACTGTGTTGAATAAGAGTAGTGATAGTGGGCAGCCTTGGCTTGTTCCTGATTTGAGGAGGAACGATTTCAACTTTTCTCCATTTACTATGATATTTGCAATAGGCTCAGCAAATATGGCTTCTATGAGTTTTAGGTAGGGCCCTTCTATGCCTATTTTTCTCAGTGTTTTTATCACAAAGGGGTGTCGGGTTTTGTCAAAAGCTTTTTTAATCATCAATACAGATGGTCATGTGGTTTTTGTTTTCGCTTTTGTTGATATGGTGTGTTACATTAATTGATTTACATGTGTTGAACCAGCCTTGCACGTCAGGGATGAAGCCCACTTGATCATGGTATATGATCTTTCTGATTACTTGTTGGATTCTGTTTGCCAGAATCTTATTGAGGATTTTTGCATCTATATTCATTAAGGATATTGGTCTGTAATTTTCCTTCCTAGTTAAGTCTTTGTCTGGTTTTGGGACTAGCATGATGCCAGCCTCAAGAAATGAGTTTGGTAGTGGTCCTTCACTTTCTATTTTATAAAATAGTTTGAGAGGATTGGAGTAGTTTCTTCCCCAAAGTTCTGAAAAATTCTGCTGTGAATCCATCGGGCATGGACTTTTATTTGTAGGCAGAGCTTTTATTACCTAACCAAGGACATGAAGGACCTATATAAAGAAGACTACATTACATTGAAGAAAGAAATTATAGGAGACACTAGAAAATGGAAATGTATCCCCTGCTCTTGGATAGGCAAAATAAATATAGTCAAAATGACTATACTATCGAAACTGATATACAGATTCAATGCAATTCCTATCAAAATATCTGCAAGTTTCTTCAAAGAACTTGAAACAACAATTCTTAAATTCATGTGGAACCAAAAGAGACCAAGAATAGCCAAAGCAATCCTGAGTGACAAGACCAAAGCAGGAGGCACTACAGGTCCAGACATCAGGCTATACTACAAAGCCATAGTTGTAAAAAGAATTTGGTACTGGCACAAAAACAGACAGACCAGTGGAACAGAATAGAAGATGCAGAGACAAACCCAAATACCCTCAATTACTTAGTCTTTGACAAAGGAGCCAAATGCATACAATGGAAAAAGGACAGCCTGTTCAACAAATGGTGCTGGGAAAACTGGACATCCACACGCAGAAGGATGAATCTAGTCACACATCTATCACCATGCACCAAGATCAAATCAAAATGGATCAAAGACCTAGACATTAAAAATGAAACATTAAACCTTCTAGAAGACAAAGTAAGCAAATTTCTAAAAGACACAGGGGTAGGCAAAGACTTTCTTGACAAGTCACCAAGAGCAAGATAAATTATCCCCATTATCAACAAATGGCATCTTGCCAAACTAAAAAGTTTCTGCACAACAAAGGAAACTATCAACATTGTAAAAAGAGATCCAGCAGACTGAGAAAAAAGCATTTACCACCAACATCTTAGATAAGAAACTTATAATTAGAATATACAGGGAGCTAAAGAAAAGTAAGCCTACCAAAATAAAGGATCCTATTGAAAAGTGGGCAAATGAAATGAAGAGATAGTTCACTCATGAAGAAATGCAAAAGGCCAACAGATATGTGAAAAGATGTTCCATTTCTCTAGCCATAAGAGAAATGTAAATCAAAACAACGCTAAGATACCATCTCACCCCAGAGAGAATAGCCTACATCAACAAGTCAAATAATAATCAGTGCTGGCATGACTGCAGGGAAAAAGGAACCCTCCTGCACTGCTGGTGGGAATGTAAATTCATACAACCACTTTGGAAAGCAGCATGGAGGGCTCTCAAAAGACTAGAAATAAATATCCCCTTCAATCCAGCGACACCCCTCCTGGGAATGTATCCAAAAGAGACCAAAGCAACATATAACAGAGATATATGTATACCCATGTTTATAGCAGCACAACTAACAATAGCAAATGTATAGAAGACACCAAAATACCCATCAACAGACCAGTGGATACACAAACTGTGGCATTTATATACGATGGAATACTATGCATCAATAAAATCCAATAGCGTGAAGGCTTTTGCAGGCCAATGGAAGAAACTAGAGAACATCATGCTTAGTGAAGTAAGTCAGAAGCAGAAGGTGAAACATCGAATGGTCTCTCTGATATGAGAGACCCAGATCACAACACCTATGGAACTTAAGACAAAAGACAAAGTGAAAGAGGGGAGTAGGGCGGGGGTGGAGGGAGGGAGAGGTGGTTCGAGGGAGGGACAAAAGGAGAGTGGGAAAGCCCTTGTCACCTTGACAAGATACTTATGTGCACAAAATGCTCAACTCCATTGTAAACCTTGAATTTTGCACGTATACATATCAATAAAACGTGGGGGGAAAAAACCTGAGGGAAAATCAAAGAATGTAAATTTTTTCTTTTGTTGGTAGGATCATTAAAATGGAGATATAAACCAGGTGTGGTGACACACACCTGTAATCCAGCACTTAAGAGGTCAGACAGGAGGATTTCCATGAGATCTAGGCCAGGATGAACTCCACAGTGAGTTCAGGAGCAGCCTCGACTGCAAAGGCGATGTAATTGCCATTGGTGATGCAACTTTCATTCAGTTTAGTCAGAAGACAGAACGTTTAATCTTGTTTCTTTTAAATGATCTACTTTTGCTCTGTTGATATTTGTGCTTTATTTACATTCAATTGAGAATGATGTAGGCTACTAAACTATTAACAGTCACATAATTTTCATTTTCTTAGAAATTTCCCATATAATGCCAAAACAGGATTCTTTTACAACCAATGTCATAGCCATTTAACAATTGTGAAAAAGGAGAAAAACGAAAATTACATCACTCTTACCCACTAAATGTCAAGAAGAAAATTAAAACCTCATCAACCAAGTTCTGCTGTGTTTATTCAGTTACTGAAACAGCAAACCATGAAAACCCATTATCCTTCTTTAAATAGAATAGAATAATATATTTAAAAGAACACAAGTGTGAGATTAAAACAACCTAAGTTATAGTATTGGTTTTGTAATTTACCAGCTTTGTGACTTCAGGCATGGAACTGAACTTCTCTTAAAGCACTTGAAGTGGCTGATGTATAAATCTCCACAACCTCTAAAACTTTATAGTTTTTTTTTTTCTGAGTCATTCTTCCTGTGGTTATGAGCAATCAAAATTTACCACACACAGTTTACAGTTTTTGTGAGACATAAAGCCTATTCAATATGAGAGGTATTTTTAAAGAACAAACCAAAATAATTTCTGATTTTGAATTTTCAAAAATGACATGTCAAAGTAGACACATTCATAAGACTCCACCCAGGATCTTAGAAATGGTGTTTACAGAAGGAGAGATCCTGAAGTTTAAGCTTCATAAATTGTACTGTCCGTTTATCTTTGGTGACATCACTCCAGGGGGCCTTTCTGGCATGATGTCCTGGTGCAAGAAAGCGACATGTATGATGTTAATAACAGACATCCTTTCCAGCTCCTCCTTTCCTATCCAAAGTGCTGACAGAGACATGCTTGATTTTCATTGGAGATCGGGAGAAAAACACATTCTTACCGTCTAGAAACATTCAAATCATTTTCCACAAGTGCACAACAGAACTAATGGAGATTCTTCTCAGAGAAAAAAGGTTCAGAATGATTTGGTTATTAAAAAACACTTATTTTTATTTCAAAAGAACTCAGTTGATATTGCATCTAGTGTGCAGGGCAAAATGGAGAAAAAGGCACTTCCAAATATCTATTACAAAAATTGACACTATATAGGAAACATTGTGATCAATGAAAGCAAATTACTAAAGTATTTAATGGGCCGAACTTGTGGAAGAACTTCTCTATGTGAATTTAAAGGTAAATGTGTCGCCTGAGGACATACCAGTGAGAGGTCTTAGAGAGCCTTGCCTTTGTCCTAGAGAGCTCTGAGCACTGGCTCTCCAAAGTCACAGGAGGGAAACAGACACTGCTCTCTTATGCCATTCTATGATATTCTGCCATCAGACCTGACTTGTAAGTTTCGGTTGATTTCACATCTGCCTAGTGAAATATCAGGCTTTTTGTTTGATAATTTTCTATAGCTTTCAGGTAACAACAAGAAAATTTTTGCACTGATGTCTCTCCGAGACAAATTAACAAAACTTTGAAGACACAGGAGGATGAGGCTCATTCTTTCCCACATGGTGGCCAAGGTCATTGAGGAAAGGTGGTATGAATAATTAAAATTGCAGTGAAGACTCAGCATCAAAAATGAAATAATATTTAAGATTGAAAAGATTTATTATTCTCAGAGCTCTGCCACATTCAGTGTCTACACAAATTATTATCTCTCTTTTAAGTGCCAGTCATGTAAGTTATAGTTCTCTAAGGGAAGGTTTAACTGCTTTTGCTTAACTTAGAAATTTCTTCTGTATTATTTCGCTCAGTGAAAATGACTTGAATTCTTATAATATCATTTTTCTTTATTTCAGAATCGTGTTTCATGGTGTAGAATTTCAAATGGAATATTCATATTATCTTTCCCTCTAGAAAATATGCGCAGCAATGAACACCTTATGTATAACTTGTGAAATAGAGAATGTATATTTCAGTGTCAAAATTTTGATATATTCCTTCACTTTTAGAATTGTCGATGCTGTTTGAATATAAAAAAGTACATTATCCAGTTGATAGTACCAAATACTAATCTATAGAGCACTACTATTGTGACATAGAACTCTTACTTCTTAAAAGAACTTGTATACTTAGTTTTTCTATATTATTTGTAATCGTAATATTAGCTCTGAGGAACCCATCAAAAGTTAATTGGAATATTAATTCAAGCTGTTAAAATTATAAACTTAATGATATTGTTGCCTTTACACCATCAACTTTCCTGAACTCAGCTCCATACATCTTTGCAAAAATAATTTTCTGTAATTTGTACTTTTATTATTCTTTTTAAAATTACTAAAAAAGTGATATAGTTAAGTGCCTCAGTATACAGCCAGTATATTTTCACTATTATGTTGAGGAAGATATGCTAACACAATGTTACTTTCAAAGTTCTGTCAAACAGAAACTCTAACGTAAAATACCCACTATTAAGCTGCTAAATTTTAGACTGATTTAGGCAAAATATATAAAGTATTACAACTATCTTTTCTGAAATTCTCAGTTCTTAATCTAAAATTATCCAATTGCATCAACCACATCACCTCATTATGTCATCACACACCTTGTTCTGGAATATCAACCTTAATTTCTTAATGATATTAGCTAAGGTACTCAAGCAAATACCCAGCCTTCATTCTTGGGAGTTTTAATGTCTGTAGAGACGACTCTCCTTACCCTGGCTCTGTACTTTCCGGAACTCTCCTCATCTAAGAATGCTGTCCATTTTCTTACAGTAGCCATTCTCTCCCATAATCATACTGTAAGCTTTACAGTTGCCAATTATTGCAACTTTCTGTAGCTTCGGTTTTCTGTATTCTGTTCTACAGTCATCAGCCTTTTGTGTTGGTCTATTTACTCTGTGGCCCCAATGTCCACATCTTTAGATCTGTGACCCATGATGATCACCAAAATTTTCTCCCTTTCACTTCTCTGATGAACCTCAGCCAGGGCCACCACCAATGTACCACTCTATAACTCCCTCGCCTCCCGGGACAGTCAGCCTCGGCCTTTCCTTGTCTACTCCACTGATCAATTTCCTTCCTTCCACATTTCACACCCCATGGAGTTCGTGACTGTGATACAAGAGATCGCTGCTTCCTTCATGCACAGTCGTCACGGTCTTTCCGCGACACTGGACATGCGCTATTTTATTTCCATCTCACAAACTATACTTTCTAAATGTTTTATTGACAGTTTCTTCTCTTTTACCCAAGTTTCTGGTACTAAATTCTTTAGGGAGCTGTTATTAGTTCCATTTTCTGTTAATGTTCTCTTTAATAATATCATCCAACCAGACAGTTTTAAGTGTCATTGCTAAGTTCAAAACATCAAAATATATTTCAACAGCCTGGATTTCTCTTAATTCTAAATAAATACCTACTTTACATTTTAAGTGAGAAATGTAAACAGTTTTCATAACATGTCAAACATTGAATTAATAATATTGTCTTTACTCATTCACAAACCACTTTTTCTCCATTAATAGCTCGTTACCTTTTTAATCCATTTGGCAAATTTTTGGAATCTTTATTTCTTTTTGTTGTACACATTATATTTTTAAGGATACATTCATAAATATCAAATATTAATACTGTTACTAATTATTCAGAAGCACCGCTATATCTCAGAGAATCTCCAATACTCTTCTTCCTTCACCCAGTCTATACTTGAGAGCTGTAGGAAATATAAATATATCACAAGTCATTTTGACAAAGTTTTTCCTTCTTAAAGTCTTTGTCCATGTTTTAGTGATGCATTCTCCAACTTTCTTCCTTGAGACAGTGTTGTCTGAAAATTTGCACATACCTCCCACTGTCTCTCACCTCCTCTGTGTTTTACATCTTCCAGAAATACATCCTTTTAAATACAGTAATGACATATTCAAATTTATTATTTCCCCGAAAATACAGTAAATTTCAGAAAGGTAGGGTTTTGTTGACATTAGTATACTAAATATTTAGAAAGATATCTATAAAAGAGCATGTAGTAAAGAAATCTTGTTAATAGATTTTAAAAGGATTACAAATCTAGTTGAAGGTTGCAACTAATTTATGTTTACAAACTAATACTGCTATATAATAACACAGAGAAGCAATGAATTATATTAAAGTGTTTAATATTAAACTATTCAGAGAGAGAAACTATGAAAGTAAAAGTTAATATGAAAAATCAAAATCAGTTTGAGGAAATCATTAAAATTGGTGAATTTTTAGAGTAAAATCAATAAAATTAAAGTATGATCTTTACAACATTAGAAATAAGAAGGGACACATTAAAAATAGAATATGACTCATCAAATCAAGGAGAATTACTGTGTATAATTTATTATCAATAGGCTTTCAAAAGAACAGACATTATCAAATGCATTATTTTTTCAAAGAACAAAAGAGTATACCAACACCACAGAGCAGTCGACAAAGAAATAGATAAAAACCTTTACAAATAGCCACAAGTGATTTGTGTCAGATAATGGAAAAGAATAATTTACTGAATACTTGTGAATAGAAGTACTATGGAAAAATATGATAAAATCTACGATAAAGTGGTTATAAAATTACTTGAATAATTTTATGAGAGTGATATTACTGTCGCAAACCAGTTGTTCGCAATGTAAGAAAGATGTAGGAGTATTTTAATCACATAGTTTTAAAAATCAAAACTAAAAGGAGAGCAGAAAAATTCAGTCATCCATTACAAAAGAAATACACTTTAAGCAGACATGAGTTCAGAAATATACAACCAAATGTTCAATAAAAAATAAAACAAAGACAGAGCTCTAATTTAGAGGGAAACTTCTTCAGAATTCTGGTCTAGATAGGTGGGTTTCTGAAGGATTATCATGTGATTTGGCGTAAGTTCCCACAAATATCTGAATTCCAAGGGTTCTCTTCCTTACATTTCATGGCACACAATTGGAAGTTTGTGTTTCAATAAAACCACCCAGCTCAATCTGCTGGCCACCTTACAGGGCACCTGTGGCACAGAATACAACTGCAGTGGTGGTGTCTGTCCTAGGTACTTTAATGTCCCAATTCTGGTTCTCCTTGTGGGCACTTGTCTCTCAATTTCCTGATGAGTTAGAATAAAATCCCCAATCATAGTTATCTGGCTCTGTTTTTGTCTTTATGATTGCTTGCTTTGAGAATGTGGAGCAATGCTCTTTGTAGTTTGGTACCTTGAATGAAGCCAGAAATGCCTCACATGAAGAAAAACTGGACATAAAATTCTACAATGATACTTACTTTCTATCAATAGATTGAAGAAAACTTATGTAACTTACGTTAAAAGGACATCAATTTTGTTATCTTGTTTTCTTTGAAGGTAATGCATAGCTTCCATGGCTGGTTATAAGAATTTTCTCCTTGTCTCTTATTATTTTAAGTATTGTTATTGTGATCTGACAGGGTGTAATTTTCTTTATCATCATTCCAGGTAGAATTCATTCAGCATTATTGAATCTGTGGCTTGATGATGTCCTTTCTCTTCCTTTGAACACAGGAGATTTACATACATTGAAATATTATTTCTGTTCCAATACTTCTCCCTTGTTTTAAGAAACCCAATTACACATATGCACCTTTTATCTATTAGCTATTTCTCAAGGCCATCTCTTCTTGTTCAATTCTTTTGTTTAATATTAATCCATGATCAATCAGTTTAACAATCACCTTGTGTAATCTATTGGCCAGCTTTCCAAATGAATTTATAATATAGTATTTGTGGAGTCACATGTCACATATTTAAGGGGTTTTTCCCATTTTATTGATATGTATATGTGCAAAATTTAAGATTTACAATGGAATCGAGCATTTTGTGCATATATGTATCTTGTCAAGGTGACAAGGGATTTCCCACTCTCTTTCTGTCCCTCCCCCTACCCTTCCCTCTCTCCATCCTCCCCCACCCAACGCCCCTGTTTCACTTTGTTTTTCCTTTTAAGTTCCATAAGAGTAGTGATCTGGGACTCTCATATCAGAGAGACCATTCGATGTTTCACCTTCTGCTTCTGACTCACTTCACTAAGCATGATGTTCTCAAGTTTCTTCCATTTGCCTGTAAAAGCCTCCACATTGTTGGACTTTATTGATGCATAGTATTCCATTGTGTATGAATACCACAATTTTTGTATCCACTGGTCTGTTGATGGGTATTTTGGTGACTTCCATATTTTCGCTATTGTAAATCTAGTTCATTGGGGAAATTGTCTTTATTTAGTTTCTCAAAAATATTAATTACAATACTAATAAATATTTACATAGTAGCTCTTATATCTTGATATTCTGAGCAAATGTTTATAATATCAGTCACCTTATTTTTTCAGTAAATCTATTTTTAAATGTGGAACATCTCATCATTTTAAATGACATGATATGCTCTGTAAATGAAATCATATTGCTTCCAGATAAGAAACCATGTTCCACTGAAGTACAGAATAAAACTATATAACCTTAATCTGTTTAAGGATTCCCACTATTGAAGTTAAGCTCCTTTTATATTACAAATGAAAGCCTGAACTGCTTTCTGAGGCCCACTTTTTTTAGCTGAATTTAAATTCAGCTAAATTCTTAACAATACTTCAAAGATAAAATTTTCTGACATTTTAGTCACATAAAAACAACTATCTTTTATTTGTCTCTTCAACCTGTACTTGCTCTTTAGGAGATTTTTTATGTCTAACATCCAAATTATAGACTATTAGGTTTATATTGAGATTTAATGTATTTTTCCTAATGATCACAATGTCTCCTATTCTGGCAGTGTGGCAATGGCTAAGCCATAAGTGATTTTTCTCTCCGTGCTGATAAAAACAAAGCAGAATGTATTAATTTTTCTACAGACACAGCCTCTATGCATTTTCCAGGAATAATAAAGTACCATCAGCTCTGAGGATATTAATCTTAAGTATCAATAAAACTGTGGCCTCCTCAGCGGCCTTTTCTGAGATCTTAGACACCTGGTATGCCGCTTTCATTGATGATGCCTTAGTACTTCCTTGATGGGGCAAAATACCTAACACAACTGAAATAATAGACTTGAGACTTAATGTACCCCCGCCCCCCCAATACTGTTTCAGAGTGTTCAGTCCATGGTAGGCTGGCTTCAAGGCAAAATCACCATGCTGGAAAGACATGATTAAGGGAAATCGCTCAACACAAGGCAGTGAGAAAATAGAGAAAGGGAAGTCCTGGGTTAGGAATGCACCCCCCTATATCTCATCCACAGTGGTCAGATCCCACCAAACTCACAGCATACACTCTCATCAGTGGCTTGTCCCACTAAAAAACGCAGCACTCTCGTGATATTATCACCTTCACAAATCTTCACCTCCAAACACATGAGACTTTAGGCACACATATTACATGCTACCCAGGGCAGATGGTATAAATGGCTATCAATTTAGTAAGAAAATATTTTTTAGTAGAGAAATCTGAAACTATGTGTATAAAAATGTTTGACTTCATTAAGTATCATCTAAGTTGCTTTCCGTGCAGATACAGAAAGAACAGATAAAGTTTAAAGCAGTAAATTATCTTCAAACATTCCACAGGGATTTTTTTAAAGATATTATGAAAAGTTTCATTTTAAACACTGAAGCTTTGAGAGCTTTGATTTTAAATACCTGATAACAAGATCTAATCTAAAAAAAACTGCTTTTACCTAAGTAAGAGTTTATAATGGACTCTCTAAGATTAATCACAATCTGCTGGTATTTTATAATACTGTTAGGGCTTAATGTCTAGTTATTAAAACTTGTATTATAGATTTTGAAGAAGCCCCAAGGTTCCATCAGTCAGTTATGTAAGTTGAAATGTGAAATAACTAACTCAATTTCTGGGATAGAAAACACAGGTTACCTGTGTAGAATTCAAGAATAAAAACAAAGTAATTGGCCTCATGGTAGAGGCATACTTCTTATAATTAAAATTTTTACCCCGTGACCTTGGCTGCTGATTATTCTAATGATGCTGGAAACAGATGCTGTTTTGTGAATTCCAGGTGTCACGTGGAGGCAACTACAGTGAGACAACAGCTAAAAGACTATCCTGTTGCCGGGAATTAAAACTCTTCAACTGACAGAGTGGAATGATTCATAACTACTTTGAAATTTTTAAATGTGAAATAAATTAGTAACAAAAATGATCATGATTAGACAGGATGATTATTTCACGAAACCATGTGTTCAACCTTCAGAATTTCCAGAAAAACATGCAAAGCAATATTGCTAAGCAAAAATTAACAATCATTTCAGCAGAAAAGGAGAATTAAATTCCATTAGCCCTATTAAAAAATAAACCTTGATATTATATAGCATGTGAGAGAGTGATGAAAGCTACTTTAAAATTATAGTTTGATAGTTTGGTTTTTGGAGGAATAATATCATGAAATATGAATGTGACAATCTGAGTTGCAAATGCCTTTCTCATAAATGTATCTGTGCCTGGAAGAATGTGTGTAAAGGACATTTTTCTTGACTCCTGGACCACTCATACATGGTATCCAAAGACTTACAAATGACTTCAGGGAGAGAATTACTCTTTAGGAAACTGGAATAGATAGTAGATGTTAATGGTAAATGTTGAACATGAAAGTTTATATATGCAGATCATGAAGTTTTACATGTCCCTTTCAATTATAAAAAATAAGAAACTTAGGTAATCCTTACTCAAGTGATGCTACAATAATTTAGAAACCGATTCCACAGAATTTCTAGATTTTGGTCATCAGTCCATTTTCATCTAATAGGTGACATATGAATGTGCTTCCTCCCTGGCTGGAGGTAACAACAGCTAGCAGATAGCTCTTGCAGCAGTACGTCCATAACGAGCCCAGTCATGAAGCCTGGGCCGGCGAGCTGTGCCACCTTGGGTCTTTGATGTGCGTGAACCATCCATACAGGTCAACACTAATGTTTTCTTCCACTCAATTCATCCTCCAGTCTAATGTGGAGGAACTTAACAACATGAAGGAATCCTTGGAGCAAGAGCCCATCACACTTTCTACCCACCCTTTCCCGAACTGTCGTGCGTCTACGTGCTTTGGGTTTAAACTAATTTTGCAGTCATCTTTGAGTTATATAACTTCGGAAACACCTCACGTGTGAGAACATGGTCAAACACATATGACTGAAATCCTACAGGGCTGCTCTCCTACTGGCCCTATGGATGGGGAGAGAACCATCACAGCAGAGAAAGGGTGCACGTTGTGTATGAGGCAATGGTAACATTGTTGTATATCAATAGTTGTTTGTGTTTAATTATGGTTTTGATCAGAACTGATAGTATTTGAATATCTAATATTTAGAGGTATATGTGTATATCACTAAGATTTCCAGAAAGAGAATTAGAAATGTACAAAATAACCACAAGCATTTATAACTATTAAAGCCTTAAGCTTTATAAATCACTTTTTCATATTTAAAAAAAAATGGCAGATTTGGGAAGCTCTGTGAAAAGTAGATTCACCTTGTATTTATTTCAATAACACAGTTTTAATATTGGTAAAAATGTATTCCAACTAAGCTTTCTCTTGTTAATATAAATCTTATGTCACTGAAGTGAAAAGTGTGGGATAATTTCATCAAATAGATGTTTTGAAAGAAAAACGGACTTATGTCACTAAATCAACAGTTAATTGTAGGGTAGGAAAATTGTCAAGCAAAGACAGAAATGTAAGTTACAGGGAAAAAAATGAATAACATTTAGACCACAAGGATGATCTGTATTTTATATGGGGTGTCATAGTTAGATTTATACAGTGTGGTTTATTCTTATTGAATACATACAAACTTTCACACACGTTTCCATTGCTCCTGCCATTCTGTCCAAGGTTATTTTCATAGTCGTCACCACACAGACTCTCAGAGAATCCTTTTAAACTCCAATCTCATCTACAATTCTGATGTTACGTGAAATAGGGTGGAAAAAAGAGTAGGTGAACAACACCGTGTTTACTCTTTAAACTGAGTCTTAAAGTACATCCAAGAGCTGGCTGTTACATATTGTAATAGACAGGTTTTGCTTCTAAGGCTGATTACTTTTATTGATTAACACTACAGCTGATTTACTAGCTTCTCCCTGCAACGGGGAAGGCCTGATTCTTGCAAGAACAAGAAGAAGCTTGTGAAAACCACTTGCCAATCCGTGCCCACTGGAGCATAATAGAGAGGACGCTGCTCCTCTTCTAGTTGAGTGAGACAGAATGAGCAGTTGTATGAGCAAATAATTGTCTTTTGCTCTGGACATACAGAGTACAAGCAAAAGCTTGAAGACTGTGTAATTAAAAAAAAAACAAAAACCTGAAATAGCAACACTTATAGAATGAAAACTTTAGTGTTTAGATAGAATGGGGAAAGAATCGTGTAGACAAATTGTTGTTTCTTTGTCTTATTCAGCTTTGCAAATTTACAGCTTCCGGATTTTTTTTTAAGTTCTTATATATTTTGATCTATGTATTTGGAAAAGGGTGTGTGTAAAGGTAATCACACCCAACCAAATCTGCGTTATTCTAATGAATAACTTGAGTTTTAAATATATAATTAGAAAACTATATGCCTTTTCTTAAAAGGATTTCACAGATGGGTATGATGTAAATTCCAGAGAAGTTAGAATAATTCAGAAAAATTAGAAAGACAGTAGGCAGAACTGATGTTCATGCGATCCTATTTTTTTAACTAGACTAGCTATCCATGTAACAGGTAGCGTGACAATCTTAGTCCCCACAGAGTCACCACCTAATGAGTTATAAGGTGCACCTTTGCAAAATGCTGTGTCACCTGTACGGTGGTTATCGTTAATAACACAGACACAGGGCAGTGATCATTCTTAGGAGTAAATTTCAAACTACACTAAAAAAATAGCAAGAAGTCAGTCATCATTATAACCAAGAAAAAAACTTTCGGTGAGTCTCTACTAAGGGGAGGATATGAGGAAAGTGGATTTACAATAAAAGAGAAAGATGAGATTGAGCGCCTTCTGGGTTTTATGGCTGCAGACTCTAAGGGAAAGAAAGAGCAAAGGCATCGATCCCAAATGACCGAAAGGTGCTGGGGGAATAGCACAGTGCTTACAGTGTTTGCCTAGAAATCCCAAGGCACTGGCTTCTGTTGCCCAGCACCACATAAGGCAGCTGTGGTGGTGCGCATCTGTAATCTCAGTACTCAGGAGTCTGAGGCAGGAAGATTGCCTTAAATTCAGGAACAGCCTGGGCTACAGAGAGACCCTGTCTCTAAATAAATAGATAGATAGATAGATAGATAGATAGATAGATAATAAAAGATTGGCAAAAGGAAAGCTTGACAAAGAATTCCTGGTAAAAACACATAAACAGAATTCAGAAACATTTAAATATAATCTTTAAAGCTCAAGAAAGATGCACAAAACTAACATAAATATTCATCAAGAAGAAAAAAAAAGTTTAATTCAAAACCATCCATCTCACAAACAGCAGAGAGATACTCACTCCTAAAAATAATTAACACTTATGTTCAAATGGTAAGCTATTAAACAGAAAAATATTAATGAAATTTAAGTGAAATCAGGAACTGAGATCCCAGCAGTACAGAGGACACAAAACAAGATGAAGCTCGATTTGGGCGGATTTTCCCTGGGGGCATTTGCACTGTCCTAAGAGGTGCTGCCTAAGACCCTGCAGAGCAGAGCGCGGCAGGAAGCTACAACCAAGACAATCAGATATGTAAGAGTTTCGTGCAGTCTAATCTCAAGAGTAAATTTTGGAGGTCAGCACCGTGCAAGCAGACAGAAACTGAGTTTACCGAAATTCAGAGAAAATAAAAATGCAAATTGACCTTATATTTTGCGTCACATTATTCCTTCTCAAGGCGTATTTGTTCTTTGAACACAGCAGGAAAAAAAAGTCTCGGTAGCTAAGCAATATGTACTGATCAAGATTCTAAGAAGCTAAAAAAGAATTTTGGCAGAATACTGTAGGGAACATTGCCCAGTGAGGTGTGGGATCTTGAGAAGACAAGATAGGGTTTAGGTACGAACTGTGAAGGGAGACACACTAGAGGAAGAACAATTGGAAATGAAATGGGGCTGGAGATGTAGCTCACTGATTAGCACACTTGCCTAGCAAGGGCCTGTCCCCGATGTGATCCCACAGCACCACAGGATAGCTGGTAACATGGGCCATGCCTGTAATTCCAGCACTGGGGAACCTGAGGCAAGAGGATTGTTGTGGGACCAAGACCAGAGTGGACTACAAAGAGAGAACATTTCTAAATCAATCAGTCAATCAATCAATAAATGAGTCATCGTGAAATCACTTCGAGTCTAGTTACCAAGTATCTGAACTGGCTTTCAGAAACAGAAATACACACTCTAAGTAGAAAGGTAGCCAGTCAGTATTAAAAGGTTCTTTAGTACTTTTTAATGTGCATTTGTGTGTGTGTGTGTGTGTGTGTGTGTGTGTGTGTGTGTGTGATCCACACTAGAAGATGAGACCAAAATTGTCACACACAGAAAAAGAAAGGAGGAATGAATGAAAGAAAGAAAAAAGATATCAGCAATATCAAATATTAAATGATCAACCATGAGATCAAGAATATAAAAAACAAGTAGCACCATTTAGCAATAAATTGAAATTCATGAGCACAATGAATGACATTCTTGACAATAAAAAAATTTCATAGCTAAAATTACAAACTCAGTAGATGAGTTTAACAGATTAAATACACCGAAAGAGAAAATATTTGAACACAGAGACAAATCACTAGAATAGTGCACTCTGCAGCAAATAGATAAAAATATTCTGAAACTATATAAAATAAAAATTTTAAATGGTCACAGATGAAAATATCTAATATTTGAACATAAAAAATGAGGGCTAAGATTCAAACTCTATCATAAGCCATGTGAATGAGAAATTCACAAAACTAAGAAAACTTGCAAAAGTTACTTAGCTGCAAAAATTCAAAAAGTTCCACAAAACTCAAGAGAAGAGGTCAGTGAAACCCCACACAGTGTCATAATGATCTATTTTAGAAGATGGTCAAAATACAAATCTTAAAAGTCACAGAAAACTGCAATTCACATTTACAGGAATGACAAAACTACTAAGACTCATGAAATAGAAATAGATTGGCATTTTCTAGATGCTGAAAGAAACAAACTGCCACATAGTAATTTGTCTTGGTAGGAAATAGCCTTCAGAAATGTAGGCAAGTGAGTGACAGCTCACAAAAACATTCACTTAGTATCACAACTAAGGTAAAGTGGCCGGGATTGTCTGTCTATATGTTTGATATTTATGTACATTTTCTATTTATGTAGCCATTATTTATATGACTAATTTTCATACAAAATACACAAATTTTAAAGCACTTTTTCCATAACTGGAGAATACAGGATAAGCTGAGGCTATCACAGTTCTTTTATGACAGAAATTAAAGCTACTAACCTACTAATATAAAGTTTTATGTATAGTGGATATTTACAAGCTTTCAGTATATACCAGCTGTATAAACATATATTTCCAAGTACATATACAGATTTATGGATATATGTAACCCAGAAGCAGACTTCGTTCCTTAGTCTGACAAGGAGACATTGAAAAAAAAAAAGGATAAGCAAGCTCATGTGTCATATATTTTCTTTTAATCAAGATTTCTACAATTGGCAATTGAGGGTCCTTTTAGGTCACGACCTACTTTTCTTTTTACTTTTCAAATTGCCTCTAAAATGTTATATGTTTTGACCGCAATTGGAATGGCAACTGTATTATTTGTTCGTTTATTTCGTGCTTGTCATGTTGAGGAATAGATGTTGAATTCTACAGCACATTTTGAAGGGATATCACATATGCTGCTCACGAGATTTCTACTTTAACAGAAGGTGTTAATGTATTTTAGATTTTTGAGTGAAATTTTCTATTTCTTTCATAAATGCAGAGGCAGTGAGTCATGATTTTTATGAAAGAGAAGTATTCTATTTTCTAACATTGTATTTAAGAAGCTTAATATGTGAATATGATATTGGATGAGCAGAAGTATTAAGATTTTAATAAACATTAAGATTTTTCTAATCGTTTAAAGTTGCTTGAAGAACTTTTTTTGCTATTATCATCATTGCTTCAAATTATGTCTATCCCTTGAAGGTTTAACAGAATGCAGATTATAACTGTTTCCGTGGTGGATTTTGGATTTGCTTTTCCATTTTAGCCAAAAAACATTTCAATAAAATATTTTATTTAATTTCAAATGAAAAAGCCTTTGTGTCCTGTTGTGTTTAATGTATTGATAATTGTCATTTTTATTGCTTTGTGATTGAGAAATGATATGTTTCTACTTGATAAAACTTACTGGTGTTCTCTTTCATCTAATATGCAATTGTGTTTAAATTTTGGTATGCACTTGAGAAGGTGAGGTATCCTCTATTATGGGCATGTAAATACAATATTTATGGGAAAGTCTACCTTACTGATCATGTTTAGTTTTGTGTATTTTAAAACTCCTTATTGCTATTCTATTTCTTTTTTAATCTCGGAGTAACTACCAATCCAAAATTGAGTTTCCTTCTTACACCCACAGATTGGTCTCTAATAAGTAAATAGCCTTGTCTAACTCCTATAGAGATGAATGCAAGTAGGTCATGTGTTTTAGGTATACATCTAAAAGTAGAACTACCAAGATATGAAACACTAAATTTTATTAGGAGTTGTAAATTAATACTTCCATATCAATTTAATTCTATTTCATGTTTTTTTTCTTCAAGTACTAGGCTGTATACCCAGAATCTTCACATAAGGAGCATCTCAACATCTCTGATACTTTTCTTTTATACTACTACTGAGTTGTTAGACATGATATTTTAGCTTTTGTCAATATTAACTATATAAAAATTAGGAAATATTTCTTCTGAAAACAGAAAAAGTTGTACTGTGTTTCCCACTTCATGAAATTAAAGACATAAAGGAATGATAATTAACTTATATAAACAATCTTTAAGGAAAGGATGGTTTGAACGAAAGTAGATAATATCACTTTTATTTTTATATTGGCTTTATTGCAAAAATCTAATTAATTACATAGTATTTGCACACAAAGACTTTTCACCATTTTAGCTGGTGTTATAGAATACAGTTTGAATGAAGAAAGAACAATGTAGGCGCTGTATGCTGCCACGCTTTGAAGCACACCATGCTCCTATCCCTGGAGGAAAGGCAGGACCCTCAGCAGGTGCTAGAAGGAAACAGGCTCCATGACCTAACACAGAGGCAGAGTCCCAATTCGATTACCATCATCATAAGCATGGAAGGAAGGATGAGACAGGCTATCAAATTGTCTCACCTATATAAGCCATATGATTTTTGAATCAGTAAGAAAAGCAGTATACAAATAAAAAGGAAAGAAAAAAAGAACTCCTGAAATACTAAGGAGCTCACTTTTTTGAAAATTTTTCATGATATTTCTTGACATTGGGGCAGAGAGGATTACAGTCCAAGACCCCCTCTTACAGGTTCCTATGCAGATGTTTTAAAGGTTCCTGGGTGTGCTCTTTCCTTCTTGAGAAACATAGTTTCCGAAGTGTAGGTAGTGAAGTTGCAAAGTGTAATTTTACTGGCATAGTACATGATAAACAGAGGATCAGTATTAAATACAGGCATGAGAAAAAGTTCAGCATTCTTTCTTTAGTAAGATAAAATGTTGACATGGCAACTTAACTCATTTTTAAGCTTAGAATTTCAACGATAGATGGCATTAGGAGAAAGAACAGTGGCAACCAGAAAATTTCCTTGGGAGGAGCAACCTGGAGAGGAGAAACTCAGGTAGATCGACGGGGCCTACATAGCTGTCAATCATCAGATTAGAGATCTTCACAAAGTAAGTTAAACCATCTTCAAACGTTGAGTAAAAAACGAAGGCAGTTGATCTCTTTTAGTCAAAATGTTAATGTTATTTTCTTTAATTAATTTGAGTCATCCCATCAAGTACTTATCAAGAATAATCTAGGCAATCTTAGGAGCCAAAATTTCAAAACTTCATCACTTGTAACATATTCTAGAACAAGTTGCAGAGATTTTATTAGCTTGCTTTTGGACAGCTTTCACTGTTTTCTAAAATGATATTACAAACACGTTTTCTTCATCCATTTATGTGATCAAAAAATACAATTCGCTTCCATAATTTAATAATTATGAATTGTGTTGAGTAAAGATGGGAATGCATGTATCACTGTAGTGTACTGTCATTAACTCATTTCTGACGATACTCAAAAGACAGAGCACTAGATCAAATGGAATTTCTACTTCCAGTTGTTTTTTTTTTTTTTTTTCAGGAGTCTCTGTACTTCTCTTATGGCTGTACTTGTATACATTTTTATCAATAATGTAGAAAGATTCTGCTTTCCCCATAACCTCACCAGCATGTTTTTAGAAGATTTTTGTTTTATTTTATTTTATTTTATTTTATTTTATTGATAGCTGTCCTTTTTGGAGTAAGTGTTGTTTTAATTTTCATTTCTCTAATGGATAAAGTTCCTAGACCTTTTCATGCACTTATCGGCTATTTGTAGTTCTTCTTTTGAGAAGTTGTCTATTCACTTTAATTGGCTATTTTGTACTTGGTCTTTTACTTTAATGGGCCTAGCTTTATATAGTTCTTTATATATTCTAGACATCAGTCCTCTATCTGGGAGATAGCTGGCCAAAAAAATAAAATAAAATACCATACTTCAGGTTGGCTTTTCAGTTTGTTAATTGTTCCCTTTACTGTGCAGAAGTTTTTTTTGTTTGTTTTTTTTTTATTGATATGACTCCATTTACCGGTTCTGGGTTTATTTCTTGTTCATTTGGGATTTTGCCCTGAAAATCCGAGCCTATGCCTTTGTCTTCAAGAGTTTTACCTATTTTATCTTCCAGCAGATTCACTGTTTTTGTTTTCATATCTTGGTCTTCGATCAGTTTTGTTTTGATTTTAGTACAGCCTACGAGATGTTGTTTTAAGCATATGGCCATTCATGGGGCCTAGAAAATTATAGTCCTCAAAGATATTTTTGCATATTTTTGCCAAATTGCAAAACAGTGCAGATTTAAAGCAGTCTCTTAAATCATTCAAACATATAAGTTACACCACAGAGAATAGAATTTGTTTATCTTATTATAAAGCTGAGGTAGAAAAAGAACTAGAAAATTGTCACAACAATAGCATGGAATTAATTAGTAACTTGTGTTTCTGAGAACATACATGCTATCTGACGTGCTGTACAGAGTCTGTGTCTTCTTTCTGATACTCCCATATTAGACATTATACAGATTAAGGACAGGCATCATGTAAGTGTGCTTATCTGAAGGGCAATTTTATAAAGGCATGTCACTTCCATCATTCCAAAACCATTATATGTCTTTTTGTACACATTCATGTTTCACTCTTCTGTTTTTTCTTTCCATGAGGCATTTTTTCAGTCTCTTTTATATCTTAAGTTCATTGTGTCCCTGAAAGACCATTACTCTTTTGAAACGAGATACTTCCTTGAGCATTCTAATAACATGATTTCCTTCTAAAAAATGCTTTTGTCAGATTCTTTACATATTTTTGAAATATCAGTTTGCTCTCAACTTAAACCTCCAGTTCAGTTTTTAACCTGCTTTAAAGCCATTTTGATCTATGTAAATTTTAAGTCAAATAAAAATGCATGCTCTCTGCTCTAACAACTTAGATGGCTTACTGGCACCTTTGTGTTATTACTATGCTTATCTGTGTATGAGACTTACAGGTACACATGCTTACCTCATAATACTCATAGTTACATACAAAATAATAAGTTGCCCATGAAAGTAAGAGTAGTCATTGGTGCATTTTCATCATAAGAGTCCTTGATGCTGTGCGTATTCAAAAAACATCTGACAGTAAATTTTGATTTCTCTTTATGGCTTTAAATGCCTTATCTGTAACCTAGGAATGCCAAGAACAGAAAGGAAAAGGCAAGGAATTTATTACTTATATTTTCCAGACCCCTGGTCATATAACAGTAGGAAAAGAGAACGAGGCTCCTCAATTGCTTAACTGGAGACTTTAAAAATATAGTTCATTTTTTAGATGAACACAATGCAGGCATAATTTTATAAGGCAAGCTATAATGTCTTAATTTGTGTATGTAATGAGTAATGATGTATCCAAGATATTAGTGTATTCAAAACTTTAAACTTCTATCATTCGGTGTGAATCCATTTAAAATCCTCTAATTAAAGTAACATATATGAGGCATTATGCCAATACACAAAACAGAAAAGCCAATGTCAGTATACTGTATTATTCACATTAATTGAACTAGAAAATATGGAAGAGAAGTAGAACTAGAAAATATGGAAGAGAAGTAGATTCTGAAAATCCAGAAATTGTCATTCATCAAAAGGCTGAAGATAATTCTTACTTTCTTAATGAAATTGTATTCCTTAGGCCGTCATTGGTTTCTCTTTATTGTAACATTTTCTCAAATTCTTCTTTAGAGCTTTATAAAGAATTAGATGCAAAGTGGTTTCTGCTACATACTGTGTTTGCTTATTATCATAAGACAAGAATAAGCTCAATGACCAGTGTATATTAACACCTTCAATATCCTCAAATATTTTAGTTCTAGATATTTTAGTTCTACAACTACAGTACTACTTTTTCTATTCTATTATTTATTGCCTTGTTTCTTTAAAATAAAATATGCAATACTGTTGAGTCTACCAATTTTCCCTACATATTGTTTCTCTTTCTTAAAAGTCTTTTAACTTTAATATTTTGAATATATTCAAAAATATATTTTCTTAATGAATTTCTAATTCCTTCTCATTAAACAGGGACCACCTCTAAAAATACAACTATCCAAGTAACAAGTAACTGACTTTATCTACAATAGTATAGTTATATTTATTCTGGATATTTATTATACTTTCCCATCTATCAGTCCATCTATCTTCTGTAGTTTAGGTAAATTGGGATTGAATATACAAGTGGACAATGTCTAGATTGTAGATAAGAATAGAACAAACTCAGCCTGCAACAATCATTAAGCAAGCCATAGTACAAAATCTGGAAAAAATCAAGCCAAAAGAGTCATTATTTAAAGATAACTTCACTAACTTTTGCTCCTCCTTCAAAGTTAGATTTTACTGGTGAAAGTTACTAGACATTCAGTGTCTCAGGTGAATCTCCTCGGTTAGGACATGAGCTTAGCTGTGGACCTGAAATGTGTATAGAGCGGTAGAATGCTGAGGATCAATCGTTCTGCGGCTCCAACACAATGCTAGTGCTTAGCCACTGGGCTACATCCCCTTCCCTCTACCATTTTATTTTTAAACAAGATATTGTTAAAATGCAGTACTTTTCCCTCACCCCTCACTTGGGATTCTTGATTACATATTTTAACGGTTGCTAGTATATTTTTCCAATTTTATAGAGTGAATACATTCAATATTATAATACTTCATAGTGATCTATTCATGTTATGTAGTTCTCGTCTCTGATTGCAGGCATCTATTATTTGTCTTACAAGTATTAACTGCTCAGAAAACAATGAATAAATGATAAGCTAACATATTGTTTGTCTCATTAGTTATATATTTTGTCTTTGTAGCTATGGTGATATGCTAATTAAAAACAAATTTGTGTGTCATCTTTGGCTTATATATCAATTTAAAAAAAAAACTTTTTAAATTAGACCTGATCTGTTCCAGTGCCTTTATCAAAGCATGTGACTTTTAACTTATATTCTTATCAGGAATATAATTAATTTTTAGGTAATCATAATGCTTAATAAATAAACATGTAAACAGACTTTCACAGGGTTAACTAATTACCCCTTAAGTACAATGATAATGTAACCAGAGTTACCCTCAATTTTAAGATTCAGTATGATTATTTTTCATTCCAAATATATAATCTTTTTGTCATTCTAAATATATGATGTTTTTGTCTATGTGTGTTGTATTTTGTCAAATTGTTTATAACGTTGCCTTGAGTATTTCCATGTGCTAATAAATTGAAACTAATGGAATCAATATTGCTTCCCATTATCCATATGCAAGATACCCTGAGCAAATAAAATATTATGTGCTTATTGATGAACTCCTAGTGGGTCTTTCTTTAAAATGACTTTTAATACTTATACCTTCCATGTTTAATTAAAATCTTTGCAAATGATATCGTACTTCCTAATGTGTCTGCTATAATTCTCTTCCATATCAACTGTCTCTATCATTCCCAAAGTAAAGGGAGACAAGAATGAATCAAAATAGAATTTACAATTGGTGTTTAGTACTAATACCATAATATTTGAGTTTCCAGTGACTATTTAAGTCTTGCATTTTCATTTTTTCTTTTACAACTTTTGCTTCACTTCTAGTACAATCATGTTAGAAATTAAAAATGAAAATTTCTTACATCTCTTCACATAGTAACAGAATTTCAAAATTCTAGATAATTTCTAATTCTAAGTATTGCACTTATTGAAGTGGTAATAATGATAAAAATGCAACTGACAGTAACAATGAAGCAGCAATAATGGTAAGTAACCTAATAATTATAGTTTTTGTTTTAAGGCAGACTTAATTAAGAAAAATCATCAAATTATAGCATGCAAAGTGCTTGGGTAGTTGTTTTAATTTTTCCCAGATTCTTCAATTGATTATATTCATTTACTTTAATAAAAAAAGGGAATGTCCTTGTAGCAAAACTAAACTATCATTTTCTGTGTATCAGCATTTTCTTCGATTCTCCTTCAGGAGACCTTTCTTTCTTATTTCATGATAAGGCAAGAAAACGCAATGAGCCCAAGGGTATTATTTAATTACATGCTTTCTCAGCTAGAAATCAAATAGGTCATTTCTCTCTGAATGAAACCTTAATAATAAAAGAAAAAGGCTTCAGAAATATTGTTAGAATAATGACAGTCAAAAGGAGAAATCAAAATGACTTTCACGGCGTCTCCTAACAGTAGCCTACAAGAAACCCCCTCAGAGGTAGCTGGCCAGCCCAAGACAATGCGGCCATTTTTTTCTATTAATTCTCTTTCCCCTCCCCGTCCCTCAAGCTCATACAGATGGTTGCCAGTGGTGAGGTGTGCACAATGATTCCTGATTCCTTTTAATAAAATGTGGCAACTTGACCCAAGGCCCAGTCCCCAAATTAAAAAAATAAATAAATAAAAGGCTACTGGTAAGGTCACAGAAAAACAAAAAATAATTTAACTCCTGTATATATATATATATATATATATATATATATATATATATATATATATGTGTGTGTGTGTGTGTGTGTGTGTGTGTGTGTGTGTGTGTGTGTATTTAAACTTACGTGAAGTACTACTAGGACCTAGCCCATAGTCAGGTGACTCCATGGTCTATTTTCATAATAATCTGCAGTTCTTGAAGATTCAGTTTAAGTGATACCATTACTTTTTAATTTTGTGAAATGCCTAGTTTAGCAACAGAACAAAGAATAAAAGTATCAGTACTAGTTTCAGCACAGAAAACATTGTACAAACATTTGGTTGTCAAGCTTTTAGCCTAATTGATCAAGCCATTAGCATCATGGCTTTTTCTATTATTGTCACCTCTTTGATCTTGCCGGCTTTTTCACAAACAAAATATTCCACACTTTACAATAGTAAATCTTTATTAAAGAAATGATATGTCCATTACACCACCAAATCACTACAATACAATATGCTTAGAAGTAAATGAAAGAGGGCTGGAATCCAGGCTTCCCAGATCATGGTAGACTCCCATCCCCACACCGCACCACCACTTTCCAGTGCATTGACACAGCACATCTGGATGTAAGCCAGTCCTTCATAGCTTTGGGTTCCACAATCATAGATTCAATACATCAAAATTTATTAGAAAATAATTTTGTCAACACAGAATATATACAAATTCTTGTCTTGCCATTTCAAAAACAAGGCAGTATCAGTACTTACACAAAATTTATATTTAGCTATCATGAATAAGCTAGTGGCTTAGCGCACACAGGAGGTTGAATGTTACATGCAAATATAACACCATGTCTTATAAGGGACTAGAGCATCTCCGGATACTGGTGTCCACAGGTGTCCTGGAACTAATCCTCCATTGATAGCTGGTGATGATTGCCCTGTGGTCAAAAATAATGTCCTACCCTCTGCTTATCAGGTGGCAAGTATCCTTCAAGGGTCCGGATTCCCTGTTACAAAAACACTGCTTTTCGGATACAGCAGTGAACTCCAGGCCTTAGCTGAACCCTCTGATTTCTGCTCTTATTGTAATAGTTCTTTATTTTGAGACCAGTGACCTAACCATTACTCCTTAGCTGGGAACTTTCAAAATAGATATATACTGAGAGTGTGACAATGGTTAAAGTAAATACTGATAGTATATCCAGGTGTAAAATAAAAATAGCCAGCATATTGCTAGAATGGCTTCGAATAAAGACGTGCTGAGCCTGCTATAGAAGTACAGAAGCAAAATTAAATTGTAGCAATTCCAAAGCAAATTTTATCCAAGTTAACAGGTAATTATACAAACCCATTATTTTAAGTGTTCATACAATTTTTTATAGTCACCAATGTTCCAGAGATTTTTTATACAGTATATGAAATGCACACACATACATAAACACACACAGGACTTAATGCAAAGTGTGACAAATGACGACATTTGGTGACACACTTGCCTCCTTTTATCTCCATGGTATTGTTCACTTCATTATGGGAGAACTTTTGACAAATACAATGCCGTTTTCTGAATGCTAACAGAACGATCATAAACTTTCAGACTAATTTCTACTTTGAAATATTTGCTTATATGAACATTCAAACTCAAAAATACTCAAAAATATATACATCATTTATTACTCATAATAACTTCTTAGCTGATCAAGAAGACAAAATGGCAGAAAAAGATGTTATTCTTATTTTTAATTTATAATACAGAGTGACTGGTGCTAAGTGATTTAGATGAACTGTTCCTTCCCTACAAGACGACCTCAACGTAGTCAGGAGTCATATGTGGTTCACTAGATTGTAAGAGAAAGCATGTCAAGTGGGGACAGTGGAAACCTCACATCCTTTAACGTTTAATCCCAGCAGAATAGCTATCAGGTACAAATCCATAAAAAGTCACATTGTTACACTTTGTGGGTCACTTCAGTTCCCAACACTGGTATGATTTTAACAAGATTAAAAACGGACTTTACAGAGAAAACAATAAAGGATTTTTCCTCCACATCTGCTCACTCCAGTTGGTGTAGTGTCTAAGACCAGAAATGAGGCTATTATTTTTAACATTATGATAGCTTAACGATTTGACCCACTCTTCCATAAACTGTTTAATAGTGTTTCATTTTATTGAGCATTTTCTGAGTAGAGTAAAAACTTGCACTGTCCTGGAAAATAGCTTGTATTATGAAAATTTGATATTAGTAACATTAACAAACATTGTAAATTGTAAGTCAAAAGAATGCCAAAGAACCAGATTTGCTTAGTACTTTAAATTTTAGAAATTCCAGCTGTGAATGAGAGGCGCTGTGGTTTGGATCTTACATGTCCCCCCAGAGCCTCATGTATTTGGACCCGTGCGTTAATGGGAGGTGGGGCTGGCTGAAAGGGGCAGATGCTGGGGTTTTGACCTGAAAAGGTCGTGTCAGCTTGTTGCAACTGGGAAAAACACGGGGGGAACAGCTTTCAGCAGGTGTGTGTATTGTTGTTGACCTGTGAGCTAGGAAATGAGAGAGGTGCACCCACCCTGGAAGGGGGAGGACCGGTGACCAAGGACTTGCAGCTTGAAGTATTTAAAGGCAGGAAAAAGAAGCATTGTTGCAGCTTCTTCCTGAGAAAGCAGTAGCCTGGACTGGGTCTCCAGACTCATTTGGCTTCTGCTTGACTTTTGTTTTCAATGGGGTGAGCAGCCTTTGGCCTCTGCCATGTGCCCACACAGTTGCCAGCTGCCCCCTGGAGGGACTGTGTGATCTTCTCAGACTGTAAGCTAAATAAATCTTCCTTCTCTTAAATTATGGATGTTGAGTGTTCCGTCACCACTATGTGTAAGTCACTAAGACAAGATGTATCTCATTTACCTATTCTGCATTATTTCATAAATGATTTTACTCTATAAACACCTACTTATTCAAAAGGCTAAGTTTACAGTGATAGAAAATTTAGCAAGATACAAAATCATACATTCAAGTGGTGATCTGGTCATGTCTCAACAGTATGGGTATCCAAACTTACGGCTGGGCCTCATGAGTCACATTAACTGAAGTGAAAGTGTCTTGAAATGCATATAAAATATCTACTGCCACTATACAAGTAATAAGAAAAATTACAGAAACCAATCTTATAATATTTTAATAAAGCTTACAAAATTGTGTCAAGACACACTCAAAGATGTCCCCGGGCCACATACAGCCGATTGGTCAAGGGTTGCCCATCTTGATCAAAAGTAAATTATGAAGAATTTATAGCAATTGTGCTCTAATTACAATAGTATTACAATCAGAGAATTTATAGAAATTATTGCTGGAAGAACACACAAAGTATGTAAGTTGTATGAGATATTGGGATAGATGCTCTGATAATTCAACATTTGTCTCTGTCCTACAAGAATACTATCTTACCAGTGAAAATTCACAAAATAATGCTTCTATCCCAGAGTTAAAAAAATAGACACTTAGAGTTGATTTTCTAGTGATAGTTACGAATTGAAAAACTGTAGCATGTGTTTCCAAGGCAGCTGGAAAGAGGAAAGATCTCTTAATATGACTTTTAGCCATGAGAAGCTAGATTTTCAAAAATAATATCAAGAGAATTTTGAACATTATAGGAAAAGTCATTGCTAATTGTTAGCGGAGCTTTCATTCAAACATTTTCTAGAACCCTCAAAGGTCAAAATGCAATCTTCGTCCTTTCTCATTTACCTCCCTGTATTCTGGTCCTCTAACTGAAATAACTAATCAGTCACATTGAGACGCTTCATTTTCACCTCTAACTTGGCATGTATAAAAATAATTCATAATTCCCTTGGCAAAATCCATGCCAGTTATCTTCCTTATCCAGTTTCAACCCTTGCATAGCTTCTCCTTCAGCCCCGTCTTTCTTTGCACTGCTGTACCAACGCTACTGCAGGTCCTCCTGTAACGCTAACACGAGGTTTCCTCTTTTCTTTCTGCCTGCAACACGGTTGTCAGGATTCACGCACATAGCACTACTGGGATTTTCTCTAAAATCATACTTGATAAGATGCAACTCATACATCTTAGCTAACGTGCTACTTAGCCTCGTATATAACGCTCTCAGATTCAGAATCTAACTTTTTAAAAAATTACTTTGTATTCTAATACAAACCATCATTTCCACTTGTTTTCAAACAAATTATATTTCCGCCTCCACTTCTCTGGCTGGTGCCTTTTATTCACATGGATTATAAAAATACTGAAGGTAGAGGACCTCGTTTTATACTTCCGTGTGGTGCTGAGAATCTTATTCTACTAGGGCAATGAATGTGCCCACCAAGACTCAAAAACACCACTTGGATTTATTGAAGTAGCAGGATCTACGCAAGAGCTACAAAACACAACTCCTCTGGGACATGGATTTAACCTCCAGTATGACAACAAAGTAGAATTTGGAAAGCTCGTGAAATGATCAGACGCCAGACAGAATGAAAATGTCTCATATAGAGTGCAAAGTAATCTATGCCAGTGGATGATAAATTAAGGGGCTTCAACTAAATGATAGGAAAATGATCTCTATCTTTAAATTATACACCAAGAAAATCATCCCAAACCCTTTTCAAATTGTCCACCTGCACCAAATAGACAAACCTGCAGATAAGCACGTGCTTAAAGCATGTCATGATGGAGAGCATAGAAAGAAGTAATTATCAAATAAATGTTCTTTGTCAAATAAAAATAAGAGAAGTCTCTGTCTGCGCTGTTCTATAAATAGTGCTACACAATGCAGTGCAATGCGTAGAGAAAGAGGAGTCGAGTCAGGACAGTCTCCACTGTTCTGTAATGCTGCAGTTATATTGAGCTCTGTAAGTTATATTCATCCCCATGGAAATATAAAAGAAAATGCAAGAAATTTTCTCTGAAGCAATAATATAAGTGAAATCAAAACATGAAGCAAACTGAGTAATAACTATAGTTTATGCCCAACACTTAGAAGCAGTTACCTAATCAGAGAAATGAGATTGATGATCTTTGCCTAAAACAAAATGAATTCCTTTGAGGGTTGTCCACATATTAGAGGACTAGAACGAGAAATGTGAAACATCAATGTATGGAATGGACAGAGGGCCCAGGGCTCCATTGCTAAAACACACTGGTGAAACAGAGCACCTGAGTTTGGGCAAAGTGAATCAGTTACTCATTTATTTATCAAGACCCACACAGCAGCTCCCTTCGAATATCAGATTGCACATCTGGGATCTACTGAACTGGCATTTTCACAAAGTAACAGTCTTTCCAAAGATATAGAAGTGTGATTTAAAATAGTCACATATAAAATTTTATTTCTGTTTTGTCAATCATGTGTGATTTCTGTCATATGTCATGAGTGATATGGTGACTGCATCTCAGAGATAAAGTGAAATCAACTCACATTGGGAATAAGCAAAGAGGCCTGACAGGTGACGGGCACTGAGACCCCTGGAAACACCGATGTCCTCCTTCCCAGAGGATGCCTTCCCAGTGCCAGCTGGAACAAGTCCACACTATCCAAACTGTCAGAAACAGTTTTGTGATATGTGCTTCTGCAGAGGCCTCTGATTGCGGAAGGGGACAGACACCCTGTGCTCTGAGAATCTCAATCATACAGTGGTTAAGTCTCATTTCAGTCTTGCGAGTTTCTGTATGTACTAATGCAAATTTAAAAGAACAGTGATACTCTTACGTGTCCCTATGGTACTCACTTTATAACGTTACAATGTTCTGAAAAACAATTGATTTTCATAGCCTATCTATTCAACTTAAGCGTATCCTTTGTCTATGATTTATTAGATTTGTGAATTCATATTACTGAACATTCAATAACAAATATGGTATTTTAGATATGTGTTAAAATAGGCTAGAATTAGGTGTGGAAGATACATGAAGATTCTAGATGGCACTAAATTGAAAAGCACAAAAATATCAGTGAGTTTTGAAATTCATTTCAGGTAAAACACAAAAATAAAAATATATACTTTCCTAATAAAAGTTTTGACACTGAAAACAACATTCAAGGCTTATTTTTAAATATAAAAGGAAAGACCCACTGAAGGTGTCAATATTACTGAAGTATTAAATAAAGATTTATCTAACTTAAAAATTCAGCATCCAAAAAGGAACAGGCCACAAAATATCAAAGTAGAAAATTAAAGAAAATGATTCTGTTGTATGTTTCTAAAGATTAAAGACTTAACATATTTCATCTACACGTTGAAATTAAAGTAGAATGAGTTATCCAGGAAACAGGGCAAGAAAATTTGAAAGTTACTATTGGAATCTTAGTTTTTCTGTTTCAGTTGATTTTTTTTGTTTTGTTTTTTATATGTGATCAATGAACTACCTATGTGACATGTGTTTGTATGTTTTATAAGAATTTTTATGGGTTACCATAGGCTAAGAAAATGGATAAATATGACAATCACATAGCATATTGACCTTTGGTTTTGCCTCAAATAAAATTGTAATAATAGTCACTTATATACTTGAAATGTTGAAGACTTAACCAGGAGTATGTCTTCATTATCAAAAAAGTTAGTGAGTATATTTGAATGAAGTTTAGGACAGTTTTTAAACAAACTATAAATATAAATATATATATATATATATATATATATATATATATATATATATATATATATGACAGATTTCAAAAACACACACACACATATGTAAAGAGAGGTGAAAGAGAGAGAGAGACAGAGAGAGACAGAGAGAGATGGACAGAGAGAGATCTTAAAAAGTAGACAGGGCAAAATTCTAAGATCCCATACAGCACAGACTGCCTTCAAATTTAGACATTGGAGAAATGTAAATCAAAACAACACTGAATTACAATCTTGCCACAGAGAGAACGGGTTTTACAAAGAAGTCAGTAAATAGCAGGTGCTGGCTTGGATACAAGGGAAAAGGAACTCTTCCTTATTGTTGGAGGGACTGCAAACAGGTACAAACATTATAGAAAGCCATATAAAGATTCCTCAAAAAAAAAAAAACTGAAAATAGATATTTCATTTGAACCAGTGATTTTTTTCTGGGTATCTTTCTAAGAACTAAAAATCATCATATCATATGTATAATTATGTTTATAACAGCACAACTAATAATAACTAAATGATAAAAATCTCAAAATATGAATCAATACAACAATGAATAAAGAAAATGTGTATATGTACACCATGGCATACTGTTATACCACAGAGACACAGAGATCTGAGTCATTTGCAGGAAAATGGATACAACTTGAGACCATTATTCTAGTGAAGTAAATCAGGCCCAAAAGCTTAAATATTACATGACTTTTATAATATGAGAAACCCAGAGTATAAAAATGTAGTAAAATCAAACCAGAGAGACATCCAGATGCAGAGGGATGAGGGAGGGAGCTGGTGGATGACAGGGAGGGAGGTTAACAGTTGATAAGTATGTGTGTGCACAAATTTCTCAAGTTTAACATAACCGTTGCATATCACAAATGTATAGTGATTTTTAAAAATGGAAAAAGTTGGAAATTTTTCTGCCTCAGCTTTCCAAAAGCATTGGAATTAGAGGTGTGGGCCTCTCTACACCTGGCTATCATTAACATGTTTATTGTGGGTCTTGAGAAAGAGAAAAGGAAAACAATCATATAATCATACTATGCATTCCAGTTATATTAAAAATATGAATCAAAAATATAAGGTTGATTACAAGCCCTATCTATATGTATTTTGTGCTAGATGCATAAAGAGAAGATGCTACATTTTCTAAACTAATCTTTGATACACTTCACGTTTTTCCTCCTGTCTATCTACCGGGACTAAGATGCAGTTTATGTGAACGTGTTTGTCCTACTGAGAGCAGCATCTTTATCAATTGTGATTGTCCATGCTACCTGCTGTGCTGTGGTCTAGTCATTAAAGATTAAAGCAATGCCTGGAATTAGCCTGGAATGTGCGAATATTGTTTGGAGCACTGGGTTTGTTGGTTCACATAGTGGGGGGAAGACCTGAGAGATGGAGAGAGGTGATATTGACGGCAAGGAAGTATCAATCACAACGTTTGTGAGGCCATCAGAAAGGACTAGAGCTCGTGCTTAGAACTTCGAGCAAGCAAGTAAACATTTCTATGGCAAAAGATCAGCCGATTTTAACTCTTTTTATCTTTACACCTATTGACCACATTTCATAAACAATTTCCTTTAAGAGAGAATTAGAAGAAGTTAATAAACATACTCTGAATAATTGTATCTAAAGTCGGAGAATTCTGGCTCTTATTCAAACATTCAGCAAATATTTAATAATTTACCCCTATGTACAGGATGTTCTCAAATATTTGGATAAAATCTTTAAAACAATAAGCAAAGATACTCAAGAAAATATCACGTTGAATTTTTTGGAGAGGACAAACAAAATTCAAAGACTGAGTGAAAGATAAGCTAAAAAGAAAGAAAGAAAGAAAGAAAGAAAGAAAGAAAGAAAGAAAGAAAGAAAGAAGGAAATAGCAGGGTTCCTAAGTTCCAACAGGAACTGGGATTTTTATTGTAGAGTGGGAAAAGGATACGGAGTTGTGAAGAGGAGTGATGTGGTTTATTCAACTTTCTAATAGACCCTTGTTGACTGCTACATCAAGAACAGATTGTAAATAGCCAAGTTTGAGGAAGCAAAGAGACCACTTACGAGGTTGCCGAAAAAATTTACTGAGAGACAATGATAGAGACTATGATAGCAAGAAGTTGTGCGAGCTCAAAGTAGCATAACCACAAGGCCGATAGGAATTGCTGTGAAATTTAAGATAAATATAAAAACCAAGTCTGAATGCAGCAGGGAAAGGTATATCTCCCGAGGAAAATAGAATGTTTTTACTATTTATCCCAGAAGAAAAAAAATAAAAAATAAACACCCACAACAGTTACCAGAATTTTGCATGCCATTCCTTAAATCTTGTATACCCACAATGCGAATTTCTCCTACTATCTGAGAAAGAAATAACCTACTCATTTTGGCCAAATGGTTTTTTCTGCTACCAAAAAAAAAAAAAAGAAACTAAAAATATGGGAGGCAGGAGGAAAACGTAGAGAGTATATATCATATATCTGTCAGCACTTAAAAATAACAGGAAATATTAATGACAAGGCCAATGTCAGTCCAAAGGCTTCCTGCTGATCAGCTGATATGTGGGCAACAGAATTTTCTGATGCGTTTTTTTCTCATGAGTACAGAAAACAAAAATTGCATGAAATCTTTTTCTGCTTATACAATGCAGAACAAATAGGTAAAGACTGTTTCCATTTGGTGTTCTAGCCTCGGGCAACTTAAAGTGTTTCAACTTGCATGCAATCAGAGAAACTGCAAGGAATGCAATAAACATGGACTGATTTTTCTAACCAAGGAACATTATTATTATATGAGTGAATGTAAGAGTAAGTTCCTGCATGCACGTATTTGGCCTTTAAAAAGTGTCCTTTGCAATAGTATGAAATAAAATACTTGTCAGAGTGGACAGACAAAAGTAATTTTCACTGAAATGCAATTAATGATCAAGTATTATTTCATCCAATGGGGAATTTAGGAAAAATTTTTCAAAAATATTTGCCAAAATTAAATACTAAAAATGTTGTGGCTAAAGGTAGCTAATTTCCAATGTTGACTATTTTTAAATCTATTTTTAATCTATTTTTAATCCATGAACATGTGACCATGATATGAAGATATATGTCTGTAAGACGATTCTCAGCCATCAGAGACCTGATGGACCCAGTCCATAATCAGTATCTGTTGACTAATTAAAAACCAGGCATAATTTGATTCTACTCTAGTTTTTACCTAAAATTATTTTTCACTTTTTTCTTTACCTGGTATCACATGGTGCTTAAGTATACTTTTCAGTGATGTTTGTTATATTAATAATTTATTCAAATTATCTGCAACAACCTCTGACCCCACCCTTCACTGTGAGTAGACATCTCTGTTGTGTGTCACTTAAATTCCAAGAGTAGATACAAGTGGCAGAATAAATGGACAGTCACCTTAACCTCGCTGGTGCTGTCCAGCAGCAACTGTTCAGTTAAAAGGCACTTGTCATATGAATAGTCTCCAAATGGACAAGTTTCCTCCTGATCTTTGGTATATGTACATTTTAATATTGAGATAAGTCCACTCAACAACAATCAAAAATAACTTCTGGAAGAAGCAAACTTGGTAGTGTTATTTATTTTATTAAGTAACAACAAACAAGTAATGATCAAATATCTACAGATATCCAGTACTAGAACAACAAAGCTCTTGAGTTGAACCCATGTACAAAACAACTTCGTAAGACTATTTTTGTGAAAACAGTATGATCAGTTTGGTTAGATTTAGTGTGTGCCATACCATAAACTAGACTCTGTTTAGGAAGTGTATCAATCTATATTTATAAAATGGTGGATATACATAACAGCCCAATAAAGCAAAGGAATAAAATGTAAAATGATTTTTTAAAAAAGCCTGTGGCTTAGAATATGCATTTTTAGGCGTATATTTTTTTTTACTCGCCCTGAGGGGAGCTATGTATGTGTGCAAGTGCACGTGTGTCCCCAGTAGACACTTTTGTTTTCCACCTCAGGTGGATTGCCAGCTGCTGCACTGATAGAACTATCAAACTCCAGCTGCCAATTAAGTTTTAGGCGTAAGCAAAGAAAGAGAAAAGGAATGTTGGAGAAATTAAAAAGATTTTCAAAGTCTGGACAAGTAAAGGCTAATTACCAATAGGTGTGTGCAATTTCAATGTAAAAATTGTGCCTCTCAGTATACTTGTGGTCTGCCATTCATTCTCTAATAAAGCATGGAATCCTGAAATCTGACCAGAAAATTGTCAAATATATTATCTTCATGGAATTTATAAACTATTTAATTTGAATAACTAAACCGCCTCTTCAATCACCTGCTTCTGCTATGTTGAACTCAGATTTTTTTTTGAGGGGGAGAGTCTGGTACTTGGTCTAATTCCCTTAACTTTCTTTGAAGTACATCTCAAATTTTCATCCCAATTTTTCCTCTAGGCTATTAATATTTTTATCTATTGTTCAGAATAAGTAATGAAAATGTACAGCTAAACAAACAAGAAAAATAATCTATTTACAAGGAGAAGACAGGTTGAAAGGTACAAGTTAAACAAAAATGCTGAAATGGTCAATGAATACTTAAAAATGTACACAAGGCTATCAGTCATAAGAAAATGGTAATGAAAATCTCAACGACTACAATGTCATACTTAGTAGATTTGACAAAATTAAAAAGTACTGACAACTCCAATAATTAAAAGATTGCACCATTGATCAATTGACACTCTTATCCATTTGCTGGCAGGTGTGAAAAATGAAAGACACTAGTTTGGTAAATTCTTTTTTCATTTTGTAATAAAAATATTTAAAAGTAAGGTAAAAATAAATAAAGTATGTAAAAATCAGGCTTTTAATCAGCAAATCTCTTGAATTTCCCACATAGATGTTCCATTAAGTTTTTATGTGAATTTTATTTCTAAATATTGTAGTGTTGTGGCATTTGGAATGCCACCAAAAATATACAGAAATATTTATTTGTGCCTATTTGTATTAGTGAAAATATTGAAATAAGGCAAATGTCATCTACACGTTATGGTTACAAATAATTGTGGTAGAGTTATATCTTGGAATTCCTTTGACCAAAATAAAGAACAATAGATGTATGTAATGCAACAAATGGTTTTCAGAACGACTTTGTTATAAAAATTCAAGCATTATGGAAAGTGTATATTTTCATTTCTATAGCATCAAATCTACTGCAAATATCATAGTAAATGGGGAGAAACTGAAAGCATTTCCCCTTAAATCAGGAACATGACAAGGCTGTCCACTTTCATCAATCCTATTCAACATAGTTCTCAAAGTCCTTGCAAGAGCAACCAGGCAAGAACGGGAAATAAAGAGAATATGTACTGGAAAGGAAGAAGTGAAACTCTCCTTATATGCAGGTGATATGATCATTGATATAGAAGACCTGAAAGACTCCAGCACAAAATTTTAGAACTAATTAACAAATTCAGCAAAATTGCAGGATAAAAAATCAATACTAAATAATCAATAATATTCCTCTACAATAACAATGAGCTCACTGAGAAAGTCCTCAGAAGAATAATCCCATTTCTAATTGTCCATCAAATATTTAAATACCTAGGAGTAAACGTAACTAAGGAAGCGAAGGACCTCTACAGGAAAGCATATTGTACTGAAGAAAAAAATCGAAGACTTTGGAAAATGGAAAATCGTCCCCTGTTCTTGGATAGGCAGAATTAATATAGTCAGAATAGCTACACTATCAAAACTGATGTACAAATTCACTGCAATTCCTACCAAAATACTAACAACATTTTTTTTTCAAGAAACTTGAAAGAACAATCCTTAAATTCATATGAAACCAAAGGAGACCTAGAAGAGCCAAAGCAGTCCTGAGTAACAAGACAAAAGCAGGTAGCATTACGATTCCAGACATCAAGTTATATTATCAAGCAACAGTTATAAACATTACATGATACTGGCACAAAAACAGAAAGGTTGACCAGTGGAACAGAATTGAGGATGCAGAGACAATCCCAAGTACCTTCAGCTATCTGATTTTTGACAAAGGAGCCAAAACATACACCTGAAATGGTAAAACTTCTTCAACAAATGGTGGGGGAGAACTGGTGATCCACATGCAGAAGAATGAATCTAAAAACATCCTTGTCACCGTGCACCAACATCTATCAAAGGCGATCACGATCCTAGATATTAAACTTAAACAGTGGACCTTCTGGATGGCAAAATAGACATGAACCTAATCAACAAACAGAATTATATTTAATTAAAAGTTTCTGCACAGCAAAGGAAACTATCAACAGAGAGAACTGACAGAATTGGAAAACACTTCACCACCCACGCCTCAGGCAGGAGGCTAATAACTAGAATATATAAAGAAGTGAAGAAAAAAATGATCCCTCAAATTCAAAGGCCTAATTACAAAATGGGCAACTGAAATAAACAGATAGTTCTCAGATGAACAAGTCAGATGGCCAGGAAATACCTGAAAAGATGTTCAACATCCTTAGTAACCAGAGTAATGCCATCAAAACACCAGTAAAGTATCATCTTAACCTAGAGAGAATGGTATGGATCATGAAATAAAAGAGCAATTCATGCTGGTGAGGCTGTGTGAAAAGAGGAATCCTTTTACATTGCTGGCAGAATCGCAAAGTGGTACAGCCACTCTATAAGACAGTATGGAAATTCCTTAAAAGTCTGAAAATACATATTGCATTTGATCCAGCAATACCTCTCCTGGATATCGTTTCAAAAGAGTTAAAAGCAACAATACAACAGACACACATGTATAGTCATGGTTATAATTAACAATAGCTAAAATGTGGAAAATGCCAAAATACCCACCAACAATCCAAAAAATGCAAAAATGGTGGTACACGTACATGAATGAGTATTACTGTTCCAGAAAGACAGACCAATCTGAGGCTTTTTTAGGTACATGGATGCAACTTGAGACCATCATGCTCAGTGAGGTGAATCAGATGCAAAAGGTTAAATAACGCATGGTTTGTCTCGTTTGAGAAAACCAGAATGCAATCATTCTATAGAACTCAATGGGGATGATAACGGGAGTTAGGAGGGATGGGGCGGGTACAGGAGGACCCAAGGAGGGAGGGAAAAGGATGGTAATTTTGATGTGATATGCATGTGCACAAAATACTCAAGCTCACTGTAAACACTGTGAACCACATGTGTGTTTGTGTGTATGTGTGTGTGTAAAATGAAAAAATGGAATTTATACTTAAGATCTTGATAAAGACATTTTTAAAAAGTACAAAATCTGACTCTTTTCTTAATTTTATCAAAGCTATAAAAGGAAGAATATTCTTCAGAGAAAAAAATCAAATTAATTTTATTAACATGTATTTTTTGCAATATTGGAGATGTAACTTAGGGTCTTCACACTGAGTCATATTACCAGCCCATTTTTTATTATTTGATTTTTGAGACAGAGTTTCTCTGTCAGTAAGATGGCCAAGCTAGACTTGAATTTCCAATCCTACTGCTTCCCCTTCCCAATAGCTAGATAACAGGCCTGCACCTCCAGGACAAATAAAATTATTTCCTTATTGCTGGTAACCATACTTAAAAGAAAAGGGTTCTTGTGAAAAGACAGATACAAATATAAGTACCTCAATATATGATATGATATGATATATGATATGATATGATATAAATAATTTCAAAAGTGAGAGGAAGATTGTTAGAATAACATGGACAATAAGTTCTTTCACCTGTTCCAGTTTCAAGTCCATCTGACTCTATTCTGAGATGAAGACACCAGTTTTGACATTCGAAAAACAAAAATCGTGTAGATCCTTCTCAGCAGACTAAAAGGAGGCCGTGCATTCATCAGATCAACAAGAAGTAGCACTTAACTGAGTAAGAGTAGTCAACGAATGATTACTGGTGAAGTTCTTGGGATGAGTGTGCACCTGTGTGCATGGGCTTCTACCACGGGAAGTTAAGTTTCACCCTAACACTCCACCAAAAAGAGATAAAGCATAAAGCCCAGCTAATGCTAAGGAATAAAACACACCTACTATTTCTCATTACTTTCTCAAATACCCTAGGCTGAGCCTTGAACTCTGGCAATAAAATATAGAAAATATATTCCATTGAATGTTAATTCCTTCCAAGTTCAATTATTTAAATTATTGTTTCTCTCTTACAACCTGCACAATATTTGAAAACATCTTTTACACACAAAAAATATTTCTATTTCAACACTCAGCAGGAACATATATTTATTATTGAAATAGATATTGCAGCACATGAGGGAGTAGAACACGAATAGTGTAGATTGTCCACATGGATACAATTAAAGGTGTTCTTATTAATAGCTCAAGGCAAGCTCCTAGGCCTTGAAATTTTTCTCTGTTTAATTCTTTAAAATTTTGTATTTCTGGAAATAATGAAATAAAATTTTTCATTATAATTTTTTTAAATAATCTTAAATTCTTGGGTGAAAGTACAAAACCCAAATAAACATAGATCTTTGTGTTCAGGAAAAGAAATACAATAAAGGATAATTTAGATTTGGAAATCACCATAATTACTTCAATTCCAATTTGTTCTTCTCAAATTTATACAAAATTAATAAGAACATCTTTGAAGAATCCTATGCATGTGAAATCTTTATGAAAGATGCATGATATACTTTCTCTATTGGCGATTTTCTCTTCCTCGGGCTGAATACTTGTTGAATACTTAATATTATGACATTTACTGCTAGCTATAACAAAGATATTTTTGATAAAAATAGAGGATTCTGGGCAGGAAGAACAGCACTGCAGATAGAACTCTTACCTAGCTGGCACAAGGCTCTGAGTTGGATTCCCGAGTACCATGTAAGCCAGGTGGCACCCACCTGAAATCCCAGCAATGGGGGATGAGGCAGGAGGATTGCTGTGAGCTCCAGACCAGCTTGGGATGCATAGTGAGGTCAAGACCAGCCTGGACTACAGAGCAAGACCCTTTCTCAAAAAAAAAAAAAAAAAAAAAAAAAAAAAAAAAAAAAAAAAAAAAAAAAAAAAGCAGAGGGAACTATAACACATGTAGAAACATGTAGAATTTATCAACCTTTGGTAAAATGGGCATATACACATTTCAAATGTGTGCCATGCTAAGATGAAGGGAATGTTTATTTAAACTTGGCTAATTAATTAAGGGCACTTTAAACTAATCCTTTATTTTCACTGTACTAACCAAAATACCACGTTTAATGCTAAATAAATAACAGATTGTATTGTATGCCCAACAAAGTAAAATTTTCTGAAAAATTGTAATCTGTTTTCACCTATTTAAGTTAATTATGTTTTAAGTAAACTTTATTAGCTGTGACACTCATACTGAATAAAATTTATATCATTCCCTTTTTTATAAAATATTGGAAACACTCTTAGGATCACATACACGTTTGTAGATAAACACCTCTCAGATATAGTTTAGGGGAAGATTTTCTATTTTGCTTGCTCTAATGAATAAATATTCAAATTCCATTAAAATGGCATGTATATGCAAAACAGAAGGAAAAGTCTATGTCTATGGTTTATGTATTATTTTAGCAATTTTAATACAATCAGATTACTGTGCAATTCTTCATTAGTGGAGAATTTCTTGCCTTTCCTCTTTGAAAATGATAAAATTTAATTAGTATAAAATGATTAAGACCTCCAGCCCTTATGTACTATGTCTAGATTCAAGCTGAGACATGATAATTGTTCAGCCACTTACAGGTAGGGGTGGTCTCCTCCGTGAATTTATGGATGATTCTAGGCAGTATTCATAAGCCAAGAGCCAGATTTTTGTAGCCCCTCTTAAGATTAACTTTATAAATAGTTCTTTAAAGAAAATATGATCACAACTGAGAAGCGTAATTTCTAGGGTAAAACACTTAAGAAATGGAAATGCCTTTCTGACCCTTTCTTCACCCAAATTTCAGCTGCACTCAAGTAATCTTTGTGTCTTTTAATTTGAAGTCACTGGCAAATGTTTTCAAATCCAGTGGGCTATAAAAATATTTTTTTTTAAATCTGATTGTTAGAAGGCTTGCATGAGTTCCTTTGGACTGAAATTGATTAATGGACGAGTCACTCTATGGGGGCTGTCTTGAAAAAGTCTTTTCTTTGCCACTTTGAGCTCCTAGAACCTCCCACATTTCCTGGCTTAAAACCCCGTTTCTCCAATTTCACAAACAGCAGTACTGCCTCTGTCTCACTTTCCTTCTGTAGCCACACCTCTCTTTCACATGTTTGTTTTTCCTTCAACAATTTCATTCTGACTTCTTTCACATGAAGAACTCTTGGGAAAATTTCAGATAATCTGCCCACTTTAATGTCAGCTCACTTGCCATGTTATCTCTGTCTGCAACCCTAGACGCTGCTATACAATTTAATATTTCCATAGATTTTTTGGAATTAGGGCTTGAAAATCTCTGAGGAGCTGCTATACTGTCTACCATACCAAAATACTCTTACCTCTTAAATATTGTGTTCCATGACTGAGATCATCTGAAGCCATGGTAACAGGAAAAGATGGCTAGAAACCTAGACAAGATGTTAGAAAATATAATGTGGCTACTTGATTCTAAGTAATGTTCTGGTAGATTTCCACCACTGCCAAAATACTTCCTCTGTTGGCAATCTTATTTGACAAATCAAAGACTTTTTCCTCTTAATAAGTTTAAAACAAGGAATAGAGAAATATGCTCCCACAGCAGGTAGATTTACTGCAATATTCAGCCTCAATACAAGGCTTTTTCAAAGAAGCATTAGGGATTTGGTTTTCTAATGTTCATTCCTAGCATGTCACATAGGCATTTTCCTACCGAGGAGAGTAACCAAATATAAACACAGCTGTAGGCAGACCTGGATGAATGACAACAGGAAATCCCATATCATGGGACCATGGCCACAAAGGAGTATTGAGTTTTTATGGTGTTATTATTGCTGAAGGATAGAAAAATGGGATGTGTAAAAAATTGTGCAAAATCAAAAGGGATGACATCGTTTTCATAAAATAATGTATTCTTTCAGTAGTTCAGCTACTTAGAACTGTTTGATGTATTGCTGGTTTACACTTTTTAATACGAAATGTAGTTTTATGTTAACTATAAATATAAGATATTTTAGACTTTAAAAACAAATTGCCAAGTGGTGCATGACAGCATATGAAGAACTTAATATTCAGGAATCATGAAGCCAATGCAAATTCTTATAGATAATTCTGTTTGTCCCATATATTCAATATTATTGTCTGTGAAATTAAATGCTACTAGGACATCTGGAATGCATGGAAAAACAGCAGTTATCAAGCAAAATTCCAAGGAAATTTGGAACTAATTTTCTGGTGCTATAATGCAGGACCCTGAGGAAGTACATAAGCATGATCCAATAAGTAAAAAGAGGGAAAAATTGATCAAAATTACTAGTCTTGATCTTGATCATTTAACAATTACTCAGATGGTGAGGCTGCTGAACTAGTCACACTCTGAGAATGAGAAAAATAACTTAGTATCAGTCCTCTTAGTTGCTAAAAGATGCCAAAATCAATGCACATGCATTCTCACCCTCATTTCTTCTTTCTCTAAGTAATTCTTGTGGGGATTTTTCATAATCTATCAAAAAATCAAAGGATATAAGGATCAACTCATCCAATCAGTCATTAGAACCTGTCTGTAGTTAATTTACATGTAAAAACATTTCAACCCAAAAATTTATATATATATATATATATATATATATATATATATATATATATATATATATATGAGAGAGAGAGAGACTCTGTCTTCCTTGATTTCTTAATACACTCCTTGAGCTGTATAAAAATATTTAAGCATTGCAAGTATTATACCATAAAAAAGTTCAACCATAGGTGACTGAAATGTATAAAAATGTCAGTTTTGTGGAAAAGAAGAAACAAAAACTTAGATAACTGAGAAATCTAGTTTATATGGCATGCAAGAGTTATTTGTTGAACTTCAAAAGTTCCAAAATAAGATAGTAAACCAGTTGTACAGAACACCCAAAGCATCTTAGAAATGATTTAATTACACTGTGTAAGCGACCATAGCCATCAGGATAGGAACAGTGCAAACGACAAGACAAGAGTTAGAGTCTGCCGGAAAGCCTCATTGTAGTTGCAGAAGACGTTGTCTCGGTGGCAGCTCCTTGACAAATGATGACTGTAGAGCTGTGAGGTGAGTCACCACACAGAGATTGCAATGACTTACAGAGCCAGTAGAATGCATGACTGTCTTGCAATCTGCAAAGCATCTGCTGTCGTACAGCAACAATCCTAACTTTCTGTAGTCTGTACGGGTCAGAAATTTCAAAATATTTCCCAATTTAATAAATCAAATATGACCAAACTTATTGTGTTTCATTGGGTAATGAATTTCTTGGATTTCTATCCTATATCAGCAAGAATAAAATAACGTTTTAAACAAGATGAACTCAATAGGAGATTGAAGTTTTAAGGAATTTTCCAAGAGCTTTGTGGAATTCCTAAGACGGCTGTAGTAGCTTCACATTAGTGACTTTCCGGTTACTAAGTAATTTTTAGTAACAAAATCAATGGCTGAAGAGACAAAGAGAAACATGTCAAATTCATTTTTAAATTACAAATGTAGTACATGTATTTGTGTAGATCCTAGAAAGAGATGGCTCTGTGAGTAAAACTGAGGACTTACCAGGCATTGAACTACAACCGAGCAATTTCTACATTTTCCCTCAAAACTCATAAGCATCCCTGACTACAAATGGAAGAAAGTTTTTGAGGAAAACAAAAATTTAGCTATTTTTTTTCTTCCAAGGTTGACCTATAAAATGAAACGCCTTGAGTGGTGGGCAGGGTTTTCGCACCATTGCTTAGACCACCTCTTGAAGAAAACGTAGAAAACCATGTGGCCTTGCCTAATTTCTGCTTTCTATCTCTTAAAGAGCCCTTCACACAGTCTCCAGAAGAATCAGATCTCATCTTTGGAGCTGAAATGGAGCACTGAGGAGAAAGTGAACAACTCCCCACGCCTCCTTGAGGAACCAATTCACAGAAGATAATCTCCCTAAGCCTCTCTCATCCTCTACTCCTGGGTCTACCAATGCATTCTCTGTGCTCCATTTAGTTTCAACTAGTAATCACCTTGCTAAAGCCTTTTATCTTGGTAGAGCAGTTATTTCATTTCTTTTTCCGACCCAACTTCTATCGCCTGCTACCTGGATGGTGCTGGCCATCAAACCTTCTTTGCCAGTACTCGGATGCCATCTCTCTTCTTTTCCCATCACCTCCCACTAGCACTGACATTGCACAGGAAACTTTCTTTTCAACATATCACACCTACTACTAAAAGATCAAAGATTTGGGGCGATAGCACTTTTCTTCATTTTGAGGAAAAATTAAGGAGGCCCAAAGGTAAAATTGGGCAAAACAGCAACAGACTAATGAGAAAACCAAACCAGCTGGTTTCTAAATAAATATATAAACAAAAAAAAATACCTTGATCTACCAGCTAACAAGAGAAGGTAAGTTTGGGGGGGGGGGAAGCAAAAATGGTTATGTCCTGTGGACTAGTAAACACTACTCAGCGATGAAAATATGGCAAACAGACTATGAGATATTACCAAAAAAGATAACATCAAATGTTCAGATGTATAACTTGTTTATTTCCACATAAAAGAATGCATTTTATTTACATTTAATGCTCTATTATAATTTTTAGCTGATATAAATCCTGAAATAACTGTAAATGTACTTATTTCATAGATAGAACTTTAAACATCAGTGACTCAGTTCTGATGAATATAGAAGTGGGAGATTCCCTTTTTTATTGGAATAGTTTGATGTACAAGCATTTATTATAAATTACTATACAGTCCCTATAATGAACTAAACTGCAAGATGGTTACCAACTAGAAAAGCTACATCAATACGCTTCAGAATTAATGTATTTTGCCATGTTATTTAAATATACTTGCTGACATAAAATTTCAATTTCTAGCTAAGCCCAAGAAAAAAATATGTTTACATTTCAATTAGTGGCACATGCAATTCATATTACTTGAAGATCACTAAGTTAAATTCAGAAATATATTTCCTGACAGATAAGTGTCATAGTTGGATAGGCAGGCATCTAAACCAGTGGGGTGGGGTGGGAATCGCATCTGTCAGAAAGACACTAATCAAAAGACTTCTTTTAAATGTAATTTTAAAAGTCCCTCAGTATCTCCAAATCTCAGTATAAAATTGGTTACGAAGGAACTTTATACCGTAGTAATTCAAAATCAGAAAGCAGCTGGATTGATAAATGAAAATGGAAGAAATCATTCAACAGAAACTACTTTTTCAGCTGAATTCAGACCAGGCAGGCTAGCAAACTGACAAAGGTCACTTAGCAGCAGAAGCTAGGACATCAGGCAGATAATGGGATTGGAAATCAGGAGCTCCACATGAGCTCTGAAGCAGGGGAAAGGGTGGGCGGCCCTTAGTAGAAACTATAATCGTGACCTGCACAGCACTTGAAATGTCAAAGCTACTGTTTCTGACGATCTTATTTGCTTAAGATAACATAAATAAGATTTAAATTTAAATAAGCCTATCTTCTTATACACTTCCCAAATAATCAGATGCTCCACTCTGTAACAGATGACTAATTCAGAAATACTAAACTACATGCAGTCTTCATGGCTCATGGTAGTGTGGGGCAAACCTATTACTCGGAAGTTTGAAACCATACAAACACTTAAGGGGGTATACGATAAACACAATTCAAGCCAACATTTTTCCGTGTAATGTAATAACCATTCTTGTGAGTTTAAAGGTTTTTATCAAAACATTTATATTATCAGTGGCAAGCACATGGAAAAATAAAAAAATCTACAATTAATGTTTTTTAACTTATTAAATGTTGTACAAATAAAATAATAGTTTGGGTAGCGTTTATCTTCTTGTCACATAACTTAGGATGCAGGAAGAATTTTTCCCCTGTAGTTCCTTCTAAATTTAGATCAGTTCCAACATTTTATCTTTTACCCGATCAATTACATTAAATATCTCCTAGTGGTCCTTCAATATGAAGTGTCCCCAGCTCACTTCCTCTGGGGCTTCTTCAAGCATTTTCTCACATTGGCTTCAACCCTTACATACCTAAGTCTGTCTTGACTACGTGACTTGGCAACACACCTGGCAGCTCTGGAGCATCAGCTGGTTGGCCATCCTGGTCAGCAGACCTAGTCTGCTGTTTCTTCAGTGACTGTAGTCACATGGATTTAAATTTCATTTCTAGGGTGACCACATTTTTTTCTCTGTTATGCCTTAATATTTTTATGTATTTAAATTTATCTTTTGTAGCAAACATTGTACATATTAATGTGGTAACATATCTTGTTTTGGCATATATATAAAATATGTAATGTTTAAATCATGATTAAAATATTTATCTCCCCAAAACTTATCATTTCTTTATGGTAAGATCATTCAAAATACTGCTTTCTAGATTTTTGGAATAAATGCATGAATAAACTGAAATGAATACACATATCTTGGAATGAATTTATGAATATAAATATTCATTTATACATACATCGATACATATATATGTATCTATGCGTGTTTGTACAAATCAGTGCTCATTGAACAACTTTTCCCATGATCCACCTATCCTGTACAATCGTCATCCTCTGGGGATCAGTGCTCTACTCTCAACTTCTATGAGATCAACTTTATAAGATTGCACACACAAGTGAGATAATTCAGTCCTTGTTCTTCTCTGCTTGATCTATTTTATTTGACATAATAACTTTTTTGGTCAATTTTCTCAGGCATTTATCTCTTTTCATGAAATATTTCATTGTATTATCTTGGGATTACAAGGACTCACTACAATTATATGCTTTGAATATGTGCATGAATGAACAATATATATGTAGAAACCATCATGTTGAAAGAATTGATACAATTGTTGATTGATCATGATACACGTTTATTAGTTGCATGATGATTTGTGGACTGAGGGGTGGGCTAGTTTATACTTTATGCAATTGTTGACTATTAGCACATCATAGTCACTGAAATGTGGACCATGCTATAGTGGTACTGATGTTAGTTATTCTGTACTCACTGTATTAAGAGAGCTATGCAAAGATATTACTGAGTCTTAAAAAAATAAAAGGTTAGAAGAAAAATGCAATTTTCATCTAAATTTTTAATATACAAAATTTATTATGGTAAATGCATCTCATTTTCCAAGGAATTGGCTGTGTATTACTCATATTTACTTTTAACTATTAAATTTTTTAGGATACAAATACATGACTGAGTTCCAAATACCAATGTATTTCAGTCATTGACGTAGCAATTTTTTCACTATCAAAATAGTGCAGAAACAACCTTCTAAATTTCATTGAAAGACAATTTCAGATATTAATTTCCTGGAAATGAGGACAAAGCACAAGCAATGAACTTTATATTTTACACTATATATATATGAATATAAAAATGCCTTATAATCGTGATTACCCTTTTTCAGGTAAGTGTATCAATGTTTTCTATGGCAAATAAAAGTTTGAAGAAAAATTAGAAACAAGAACATATTTGATTTTCATGGTTACCTTTATTGACCCACTCAACTTAGCAGTTGTCAGCCTCAAAACATAACATCATGCATTTTAAATATATATCATTTTTATTTGTCAATTATACATCAACAGAGGCAAAGGCCAGATTGGAAAGAAGCGAACTTCTGAAAAAGGGCTACACATAGACACTCACTAATTCCCCAAATCCCATGGTTCTAATTTGCAACAGAATTTGGAATTCATGTATTTACAAAAAAAAAAAAAGTTTAATTTTAAGCTATGCAAATTTTTACCAAAATTAAAAATAAAATTAGATGATCTCCTAATTGGATTATGAGGTCATTTGAATGACAAAAATCTAACATTTACTGAAAATTCAAAGGCAAGAGAAAGATTCCGAGTATCTAGGATACGAGGCAGCACACGAGTCTCCAGTGAGGTTAACCTACCTTGTGTCATGAAAAGCAAAACCATGAATCTCAGATGGATTTTTTTTCTTGAAAGACTTTCCTGTTCAACAACTTGGAGACATAAAAGCCAAATGAAAAGGCAGAAGCTTTTACCACAGCCAAAGTGCCAACACTGGGACATACTTAAACATTTATAAATTTGTATCTCCATGTCTCCAATAATCCAGTACCCTGTGGAACATGTGTACACCTTGAGGGTATTCACATTTTCAGCACGCAGTAGAAATGTAACTGTACTCTAGATGTCCATATATATGGCAGTTTAGACACGGATTCTCACATACAGTTTTGAATTGCTTATAGAAAGTATACATTAAACAACAGAAAATGTTTAAAGAACAGAAAATGTTTAAAGACATATGTTCTATCTTTGCTTACTGATGTTCTTTTATTAGCTAGTCTACAGTGAATATTCTTATTTTATATTTTATTTTTCCCAGAAATATTGAGGTACAGTTGATGATTTAAATTTGTATATATTTAGAGATTGGATCATAGCTCAGCACTTATAAGGCCTGCCTAGTAAGCACAAGGCCAAGGGCTCAATTTCTGTGCACCACGTAAGTCAGGTGTGGTGATGCACACGTGTGATTCCAGCACTCAGGGTGCTGAAACAGGAGAATTGCCATGAGCCCAAGGCTAGCCTGGATTACTGTTTTAGTTCCTTTTTCATAGCTAAAACACAATACCTGACATCCACAATTTAGGGGAGCAAAAGAAAAGCCAGTTACATTTATCCTTCCATGTCCTGTTCCAGCAGTCCACACCTTCTGCATCCAGCCTCACTGTTCTACACTTTTCAGGTTTAAACACCCACCACCAGTCTGTACTTCAATCAACATGATCGTAGTCCCATCCACACACCTGTCTTCTACCATACACCGGTACTCCATCCCGCCAGACAAGGTCCCCATCTCTCAACAACACATAACTTCATAGATAAACCATTACATCCGAATACACGAGGCCTTTGGAAGACATTCCAGATGCAAACCACACCAGTAACACAGTGAGTTCTGAACCAGTCTGGGCTACAGAGCAAGCCCCCGCCTCAAGGAAGGTAGGCATTTACAGTGTTCAATTTCATTTGATAGGCATAACTTTATGAAATATTCACCCTAGTCAAGCTAATTGACATCATTTTATATAATTATACTTTGTTATTGTTTTCCTTTTTTAAAGCCTTACAATTGTTTCCCCTATTTGTTTTAGTATGTATATAAAATACACAATGTCTGCATCAGCCATGAGAATTTTTTGCTCTCGTATATCCCATCAATCTCACACTGCCTTCCCTGTTCCCTTCCTGGTATCTCCCACTTTAAGATACATTATAGTCAGTATTTAGCTTTGTTCATTAACAAATTTTGTCTTTTAAAATAAATAAATGAATACTGATTCTTTTCCACCCCAGGTGACTCATCTTTTGTAATTGGTCATGCCAGATTTTATTAGCTGCTTTTTTCTGACTTGGTGAAAAAGCACAACCAAATGCTGTTGATTCAACACCAAATGATTTCTCTTAACATGACACCTTGGAAATAATGAAGTTCTAGCATCTGCACAGTAAAAGGCTTCGTGCTGCCCAAGAAACTCGCTTGAAGAAAAAACAAATAAATAAAACCCATGTTTATTCTGTATTCACAAGCACATTGCCAGACATTGTGTTCATCGTAATAAACACTACTAAATATAACTTCAGCTACTTATGACATAGATAGTAGATGTGTATAATGCATGTACAATGTATACATATCATATTTATATTTATATATATATATTCATTGTTCTGCAGATTCAAAAGTTGATTAGCTATGGTTAAGACTAACACATTTTCATGTTTACCTGTCAAGTTTACCTTGATTCTCCAAAGATTCATTCCAGATATTTAGCACCTGCTAATTATGAGAGATACAACTTCTAAGTTCTAAAAAAAATTCAGAGTACTTCCAAGACCAGAAAATCATCAAGGAAAGCAGCAAGCCTCATTATCCAAGGCTCTGTGATTGCAATGTCAAATGAGGCATTATTCTGCCTCGTATTCAATGCACCGTGCTTCTTCTATGGCAGCAAGCCAGAATACAGATTTCCTTTCAGCTCCCAATGAAATCTACCCAAAGCCCATCTGTTATTTATCCTATATATAACATATAGGAATATTTTCTAGATCCAAATATACATACATTTAAAAAGACATCTTTTTCTATGTATATACTTTAGTTAGCAATTTTCCTAATTTACAAATATCTAACTATAGCCTGAGTAGATATATTTGTTTGATATTGTATCCACAATGATATTAATTATGAAATTTACAATATGTGATAAATTGAATAGTTAGATTTCACTCATTTGGTGCATCATAGACATAACAGCATTGCTATGTTTATTTCAATTGTTTGAACCGAAATTCTAGAAATATAAGTAAGTATTAATTTTAATGAAGAGAAATCTAAAACACTAATCATGGAGATTTAGGAAATCAAAAGTTAACTTTAGATATAGTGATTAACAGTTTGAAAATAATTATGATTAAGTGTAATGAATGTTATTAAGTAGGTGACAATGAATAGCAAAGGAAAATTGGACGACTTTGGGGGATCAAGGAGAATTTGGGATGATTAAAAATCTTTAAAGGTCAAAAATGAGGGACAGGATGTTAGTTCATCCATAAATACATTTTCTTAACATGCACAAAGTCTTGGCAGTTCGATTCCCCAGCACCA